>QGSO01000554.1:198316-433875 GCA_011037825.1 Carya cathayensis
TTATAATGCGTGGGGCCACAACAACTGTGGAGTACGTATTATATTTATGTTATGTTACTTATAATGCGTGGGGCCACAACAACTGTGGAGTACGTATTATATTTATGTTATGTTACTTATAATGCGTGGGGCCACAACAACTGTGGAGTACGTATTATATTTATGTTATGTTACTTATAATGCGTGGGGCCACAACAACTGTGGAGTACGTATTATATTTATGTTACTTATAATGCGTGGGGCCACAACAACTGTGGAGTACGTATTATATTTTATGTTACATGAAGTATGGGGCCACAACAACTGTGGAGCATACACTACATGAGACACAGCAATTGTGACATGTAGAATACGTGGGGCCACAACAACTGTGGAGTACGTATTATATTTTATGTTATGTGAATTCATGGGGCCACAACAACTGTGGAGCATGAAGTATGGGGCCACAACAACTGTGGAGCATACACTACATGAGACACAGCAATTGTGACATGTAGAATACGTGGGGCCACAACAACTGTGGAGTACGTATTATGTTTTATGTTACTTGAATACGTGGGGCCACAACAACTGTGGAGTACGTATTAATGCACATTATTTATCAAGACAATTAAATAAGATTCCAAGTTTATGTTAAGTCAAGTTTCAGATCAAGTTCATGTTATATTATACTCACGTACATGTTATGTTCATGTTTATGTTATGTTCCAAGTTCATGTTCACATCATGTTATGTTCACTTTTATGATATGTTCAAGATCACGTTCATGTTATGTTATGTTCATGTCCATGTTATGTTTCACGTTCATGTTATGTTGTTTGTTCATGTTATGTTTTAAGCTTAAGTTTATATGCCATGTTAAGTCAAGTTCAGTTCACGCTTAAGTTCTGGTTAAGTCATGCTATATGTCAAGTTATACTATGTTATGTATGACTATAATTATGCATTTATGCTTTTACTGCCATGCATGCATTTTTAACCTGTGTGTGAGTTTTATGTTAACTTACTGAGATTTGTAATCAAATCTCACTGTGGTAGTCCCAACTACCATTCCCCCCAATGGTAGATCTTGTTACAGGACCCAAAGGAGAATTGGAATCTGACCAACTGAATACGGTCGACTAGGCCACGGTGCGATGTTGATGATGGTATAGTATTTAACTTAGGTTAATACTTGTACTTTTGGATTTGTATCTCAAGTATTCTTTTGATCACAACCATTTTAGACTAGTGTGGTGATCACGGCTTTTTAGTATGCCTTTATGTATGAAATATGTTTCAAGTATTTGGGATATTTTTAGTTTGGTGCATAGTATTGCTAAAGAAAAAAAAAATTATCCGCTGCGAATATTGCATAATGCTAGATACATGTTAGGAACATTGCATCTTATATGTCATGAACGGGGGCAGGTAACCTTGTGTTGCATGTCTCGACGCTTCAAATGTCCGTTCAATCCCAAGCGGAATTTGGGGGCGTCACAGTAAGTGGAGACTACATAAGTAAAGAGACTCTTTTAAACTGTCAGCTGCAACCACACTAGTACATTTATCCCATGAAGTAGAAATGATTTATTCACATGCCACTACCCCATTCCACATTGATTCAAATCTGAAAGGCTTCCACATTGGTAAAGAGACTCTTCCCGTAACCTTGCAAGCCCAAAAGAAACCAAAAGCATTGTAGGCTTAAACATGGTCACCACAATCCGCAAGTCATCTCGTTGCCAACTTAAAAAAATACTAATGCGGAACTCCTTACTAAGTCCACTAATCTTATTGGATAGTATCCCAAACCGAATTTAGTATTCCTCCACTAATTTGTTTGACGGGGTTTTGTCAAGGCCCCAACCGGATCCTTATAAGCTGAAAGGCCAAAACAGATCTAGAGAGCCACCACAAATTCCTCCCAGGAATGAACTAGGCTAGAATCCATCAACCAATAATAGCATGAGAGAGCCTTACCTTTCATATGGAAGGAAGCAATTCGCAATTTCTGTTCTTTCGGAGTATTACAATAAGCGTAAAATTGTTGGGCCTTGACAACCCATTTCACGAATTTCAAACCATCAAACCTTGGAAAATCCAGCCTAAAGTGTTTGTGCTTGAATCCCTGTATTTCCATCAAACATAGAATTATTACTGATTTTCATTATTGGTCTAGAAGAGCTCTCACCTGAATTATTAGTCATTGTTTTAACAACCAATTGATCATAACTGGCTACCAAATTACTAATCTACTTCAGCACTGTCTCCAGCAACTGCCGTTGCCGCTCTTGTTCCTCTCTCAATTGAGTTGTTTCGCCCTTCAGACTAGACACTGCACTAGCAAGTTGAGAGTGACGAGTACTCTCCGCCATTGTGCAACATGGCTCTAATACCACTGCTATGGTCAATGTGATTTATAAATTAAGGAAATATAAATGTGTAGGCTATTCGAGGTGCCTAAGGCCTCCACACGTACTCAAATATTGGATGCAAAACTTGTTCTTTATTCAACATGCTTACAGGACTTAAATAGGTGATTTATATAAACAACCCATTACCAACCCGATGACACGACTCTAATAACCCAACGGCTACAACCCACATGAAACTTACAAGTTACAACAACTAACCCATTACTAGACTTGGTCAAACATAAGACCCACTAAACTGACTAACCCCATTAACGGACTTAGTCAAAGCACTTAACAAATAAAAATAAATTACTAAGATAATCCTAATAAACTCGCATGACTTAGCAGTTAGCACATAATACAAACCCGATTTTTTACTATAACTACTAAAGGCACTGCCGATAACCACTTCCCATCTGCCATTTTCTTCGCATCAACAATAGCTGGAGCACCACCAAAATCCATCGGCTTTGCAAATGATGAACCATGGCTAACCTAATGACCATCAGACAGAACAATAGACTTAATTATGACCCCAGACTCCAAGCGAACTCTGTTTTGTAGTAAACCACCCTCTATTCGTAACCAGGAGCGGAATGGGAAACCATTTGCTTCATACCGGGATCAATTTGTCAACCACAAATCACAATCATGATAAGTGTGGCCTAAGATACCACAAAAATAGCAAAAATTGGGCAATCACTCGTATTTGAAAGAAACCCACACCAACTCTATAGTAGACTGTATTGAAGCATTTAAATCGGGGCAATGGATTACGAATGTCCATTTTCAAGCTCTAACCCTTGAAAATTCTCCCCGCACCAATGAATTTTCTGGTAGATCAATATCTTCTACTTCACCAATGGAACTTCCAATCATTCTGACCACCAATGCATTCATATAGTTAAGAGGGAGATCATAAATTCTTACTTGAAACGAAGCAAAATTAAGACAAATTTGTGAAACTTGACCGTCCCCATCGTAGTCTTGCATCAGTATAAGACACTAATAAAAAAAAAACTAGCACCCATTACAAAGAACACATAATGTATCCTCAACATCACTAAACTGTGCAATAAAGAGACCATCATATAGGTCAAAAAAATTTACCCTTTCCCAGGATTCTATATCAATATTATCATATTCTTGAAAGCCTCATTGTTGAAAATTTTTTTGGACAGGAGTTTTAAGAGAATACAAAACTGGGATTGCTCCATTGGGATCTCTTGAACATGGCTTGTAATAACAAGTACCTCAAAATTCTCCACTTCAGATAGGTGAAACTTTTCCACACATTTTGACAGAAAGTCTACCATGGGAAAAGCTCTAGACAATTCTTAATCTGATGAAGATTAAGATTGAAAATGAAAGATCAACAAGCACTCCCAAGTGAGTAACCAAAGCAGAGATCATCGACTAGGAGAAACAAAGAAACCAATTTGAGTGGTTACTGAAAATCTTCTAAATCGCCAGAGCAGGAGAAAAGGATTACCATGAAAAAAAATTAATATTTATTAGTTGATAGAGCAAGTCTCTACATCCTCTACATTATTGGTGTGTTTTGTGGATTAAAATATATATGGACCTCCTTTAGTACAATATCCTCCTCCAAGTCTATCTCATACGGATGCCATAGGGCAAGGTATATATATATATATATACATATATTCCCTTTCTCTTGCTGTGGTGGGCAGATGGCCCTCAGGACGAATTCGCCCCCCGCACCCGGGCGGGGGCACCTGTCCACTAGGGGCAGCGTCAAGTGTTGCCTGCCTGGGAGGTATGCTTAGCACCCCTAGTAGAAATGGGGGATTTAAATTCTTTGGAATTCCTATTCAAATTCTAATATTTAGAGTAAAAAAGAGATAGACATGACATACCTACATTGGATACTACAACATTTTTAACTATTAATGTTATGAGATTCATTTTATATGTCTATCTTTCTATACCACTCAAAATTATTCTGTTAAAAAAAATAATTCTAAAACATCCAAGTAAAAAATTGTTAGAAGAGGTCAGAGATTGCAGGACCTCCTCCAAACTGAAACGTGTCAACGGGGTCATGGGGTACCCAACCCAATTCAGTTGGTTTTTGCATCGCTGTTCTTTGGCCTTGAAGTTTTTGGATATTGTTGCATTTGTACGTCGCAGCATAGCTCTTAGTTAGAAAGTGAAAGTTGCAGCCTTTTGATTTTCCAAATCATAGAAATTCTACAAAATACACAATTCAAAGACAAAATGAAACCTTAGAATATGCCTACTACGAACTTCCAACATCAACATCATTTATCATTGGTGATTGAATTGGTGATGAATTCAATCTACACATGCTCATCCGTCTCCCCATCCACAGTTTGGTTGCTGATAAAATAGGGGAACAGAAATCAGAAATGAGACTTGGAATTTTAGAAATCAGATTCTCTTGGCTTGAAAAGTTAGGTTCTTTAGAACTAATCGCCCAAATAACTGACAATGAATCCCCTTCCAATAGCAAACTTGAGAAACCTAAATTCAAGATAATTTAAAGACCCCTTAAAGCTGTCTAAGCCTCTATATCATGTACTTTAAACAGCCCAAATTCTTTCCCGACTCAAAGCAAATAAGACATCACATTTTTCATTCCTTAGCAAAAATACCAATTACACAATAACCGCAAATTCAGAAGAATACCAATTTTGAAGTTACAATTGTTACATTCGGTTAAAAGGACAAAAATAATTTGAAAGGAATTTGCCACAGACTAAATAGCTAGAATTGCATATACAAAGTGACCATATCATTAACAAAAATAATGAAAAAGAGGTCTTGTAGATTACACAAATGCCTTTGCCATATCACTAGCTTGATATCTAAGATTTAAATGCCTTTGCCAGATTACACAAATGCTGCAAAACTCAGACCAAAACCATATATACACTAGCATTGTAGGTCACATTCAAACTTAGCACAAGTGCTAAAGCTACTCAAACTGCCTGAAATAGTTAGGTTACTCTGCACTAACTTGTTCTCAGTCAAATGCTGGAGCTAAGTGTCATTGTAGCCAAAAATTTAAATACCATACTGTATGGGCCGGTATGGCCGGTATATGCCGTACCGGCCACTGGTCTGGTACAGGTATTATACCTGTTTCGTACTGCCTCAAATACTGGCTGATATTTCGGCCTGTACCGATCGGTGTTTCGGCTTTTTTTTTTCTTCAAATTGCAAGCTCATTTTTTTATCCTCAATTCAGACCAAGCTATTTATAATTTTTATATATGTATTTATGTATAAATTATTCATATATAGACTATTATTTTGAAATATAATTTATATATATATATATAATTTATTCATATATCGACTATCTTAAAACGGTACACAAAACGGTACCAGTACAGAAATATTTCGTTCTAGTGCTTTAACCGATACGGTATTCAAAACTTTGATTGTAGCATCAACAGTAACAATTATGTGTTTTACGCATGCACGTACTTGGAAAGCTCAAAACCGTATATGTGGGTGCTACTTGACTTACCATCAAAAATAAAATATAATAAAATATTAAATTATTTTTAATAACCTAAAATACCGAATTGTGGCTCATTATCATGACTACTCAATTTGTATTTTTTATACATAGTTTGCTTTTTTCCGAAAATAGAAAGAATCCTCATAGTCTTAGGTGACAGAAGCAAGTAGAGTTGGTAATGATTTGGAAAGAAATGCATGTATGTAGTTAGAATTTCTTATATAAATTACCCATATATGTCATTGGAGAATATAATGATAAAGAGTTCTAAGGGCAATACTTGCCTTTGCACAAAGTTGTTCCCAGTCAAATGCTGGATGGAGCTCAGTAGGGAAAATCCCAAAAGAAAATTACCAGACAAAAGGCAAAAGTACAGTCCAACTTCATTCATTCCATACATGCGTCTCTCCATACATAGTTTGTTTGCTGAGAAAATAGGGGAATAGAAAACAAAAATTAAAGATTGGGACCTAAAACAGGGCAATGTCTCAAAAACATAACAGAGATGCAAGTTATTTTGGTAGCGGCACATTGTGAAGCTTTGAAGAAGCACATTGTGAAATGGCTATAAGTAAATCTACAAAGTGAAAAGATTCTAAACTGGATATAATGTATGTGTAATAGGCAGAGAGGAAGAAAATCAAAGGAATAGGGGTGACTTACTTACTTTATCCATTTTTCTTGTATACCACTTTGGCTCTGCAACTTTTATAAAACTGCACCATCCCATCGTAATCATGATTGAGAGCAAATTGAACTCGCAAATTGTCCAATACCTTTAGTTCAAAAGATTGTAAATTGGAGTACACCACCCATACAACATATTGAGTCATATTTTCCTCTTTGTCCCAATCCATATTAACCAATTGTACCACTTCTTCAATACAGCATACATGATTTGAGCTGTTACTGGTTATCTTAACATCACCAATATAACTCGTCCAGCCTTAAGCATCTTCAAAAAAATATTACAAGATATAATACAATTCCATTTATCTTATCCAAATAGTGTGGCCCCTCGATATCTATTGCCCACTATTCTTCTCCTCTCGGTCTCACATAATCATTAGGCCCCTTCACCATTTCATTATCTTTTAAAAACTCATGAATATAACTCAACCACTTTAGATTCTGATTTTCTGGAAACAAAGTAGCTTTATAATCATAGACTCCCTGTTGAACGTCAAATATTATCATCAATTTAATTTAAGCAATACATGCATACTATTAAAAATGAGACCACACACATACATTCCACAATAAAGGATTTTGCACTTTATCATTTCATATATTCACATGCATTTTGTCGCAGCCGGTCAATTCAATCAAACGTAGCGATATGATGTGGTTTCCATTGAATTCCAATATTTTTTATACTTCCCAAAATATTTCTAATGACTCGCATCCAGTGACAACTACTTTTCTTATATTTGGTGGAAGCTCTATTATTTCTTCAAGTTTACGACAACATCCCATGTAAAGAGATTTGAGGCTCGTAATATCTTTGATACTCGTGGGAAGGCTATCAATTTCAGTTCTTGATAGATTTAAATCACACAAGCTGGCGGAGGAGTTAAACATGGTAAATATATTGGATATTGGAAACAACTTTGAAGATTCAACAATTGTAATGCAGTGCTCCCATTGCTTGAATTTGTTGGAGGCTCCAATTCATGGAGTTGCTCTTTACACAATGATATCTCCTCATCCATTTTTGTATACTCAATAGATAGAAGGGATAGCCCATCATCCCTTTTCTTCTTTACAAGATTTGGACAACCACCAATCCATAAATGTTGCAACTGATCAATGCAAGCAATTGGGAGACACATAAGATTTTTGCAATTATGTAGATATAAATACTGGAGTCCAACAAGGTTCTCAATGGATAAAGGTAGTTCTTCTATTGTGGTGCCAATTAGATCCAATGCACTTAAAGATTCCATTTTGCACCCGATTTCAGGAAGATCATGAAGGCTTGAACATTTCCAAAAAGAAAGACAGTGTAAAGATCTCAAATTGAGGCTTCTTGGAAGGATTTGGAGTTTAGAGCATCCCTCAAAATCCAACTTAGAAAGATTTTCCAAAGATTCAACGGAATCATGCACCTCAACTAATCTTGTACAAAATGGGACACTCAATTCCTTCAAATTTGAGAGGCTTGAAAGATCCGGAATCTTTTTTAAAAATATACATTCAAAGAAAGTCATAGTTGTCAAATTCTGTAAAAGAAAAAGAGGAAAAGTTTAATGGACTTTACTACATGGTTCAAAGAAAAAAAAAAATGTCAATGATTATAATTGCGTACATACCTTGGGCTTGAACCCATCCCCTAACTCCTCGACCAAGCTATCACGCATGGTAAAGACAATGAGTTTCTTTCCTTGGAAATCACGTGGCAAATACTGTCCAGGATATTTATCACAATCAAGGACTCTTAACTTGTCAGAGAGATAATTAGGTGCACAAAGAAAACGTGCATTACGATTTATAAAGATTCTAAGTCTTTTCATATGTAGAAATGCTTTCGGATGCAAGCTTATGATCTCCTCATCACCCCCAGGTAAATGTAATAGTATGCCTTCAATTTTGCTTGGCCCTGATATAAATGAATGAAGTTGCTTAAAGATATTTTAGGGAAAATAATACTCTTTACTTATCAAATAATATTACACACTAGTTTTGTTTTTAGATATTTTAAAAATGAATAATTATATTTATCATTCCCACACAATACAGACCACACCTATTTTATTTTATTTTTTCTATAACAAGTATGTGGTGTACAGATGATAAGTAGAACAATTCAATTAGTTTAACAAGAATAAAATAACATTAAAATTTTAAAAAACTAAAAAATAATATTAAAATATGTAAAGTGTGTAATGTGGGATGATGAGTAATTCCTCTTAAATAAGTAGTATTTATCAATTGCTGAAATCTCCAATACTAAATAGACGCATGCTAAAACATAAAATATTTGTGTTTTTACAAACTTACGTACTCTCTTATAATTTTCAATAAAACAAACGCTAGCTTGAGGAGACAGTAGATATGAAATTAGAATATATGTGATATTTGGAACGAAAAAGGGACATCTAGATTTGGTACTTTTTTTTTTTTACTCATTTTAATAATCAAGAAACAAATTCCATATATATATATATCTACATCCACAAATGAATTATACAACAACAATCCCATAAACTGACGTGTCTTGATCTAATCCATTAGATTTACTTTATAATAAAAATAGGTTTATAATTTGATGAACCACATCAAGCTACATCAGTTTGTAGGATTACTTTTTATAAATATATATATATATATATATATATTCATTTAGGTATAAATTCAAACAATTTATATTTTCTCAAAAAGAACAAAATCCCCTAGGTTTCACTTTTGGAAAAGGAAATAAATGTAAAACTCAAGATATTCTTTTTTACTTTTACCATACTTCCTTCCAACACTTCACGGATATCCTTGTGAAACCACAGTCTACCACGTTTGCTAGATTCTTTAGGTGATTATAGTCAAACAATTTCTCGTCCCATATCTTGCAGCAAGTCATGCATCCCAACACGTTCATTACCTTCTTCAATAGTAGTAGTAATAAGACACTTGTCTTTAAGCCTCTTGATTCCATGGTCCCAAAAAAAACCACAATAATCAAATATTTTCATGACATTAGGCAAAGATTCTCCTTTGAAGAAAAATGCAATATCATGGAATATTTCCCTCTCAGTATCATCTAGGCCTTCATAACTTACTGAGAGCACTTCTGAATCTTACCATTGGGAATGTTTTTATACTTATCAAGTGCACTTTTCCATTGATACATGCTTTGACCTTTTAGATCCGAACCTAGCACTGTTAAAGCTAATAGAAGACCTTGAGCATATTCTATTACTTGTTTAGAGAGTTCCACATAACCGTCAAGTGGTTCGTCTTTCTTGAAAGCATGCAAGCTAAAGAGCTAAAGAGCTTCTTTGTCATCCAAAATCTCCACCTCGTATTTAGAATCAACTTCAAAAGTTTTTAATAATTGTTGATCTCTTGTTTTTATGATAATTCTACTTCATGATCCAAACCAAGCACGATCTCCAACTAAATTTTCTAGTTGGACCAACTCATCCACGTCATCAAGAATTAGCAAAATCCTTTTAGAACGAAGTCTATCTAGAATCACATTGACTCCTTTGTCATCATCATTAATATCCTTTTTTTTTTCCTAAGATCTCGAACATAGGTGTATTTTGCAGTTGAACTAGACCTCTTGTCTGTTTTGAAGTTTCTCTAACCTCTTTCAAGAAACAACTACCTTCAAATTGAGAAGAAATTTGGTTATAGATATATTTTGAAATAGTTGTCTTCCTAATTCTACCAGTCCCAAATATCCCTAAAATGCGTATAATATCATTCTTTATAATATTTAAATGCTGATAAATATGTCTTATATGAGACTCTATTCCAATTGGATACTTGACAACGCTTAGAGGTGTTTGATTTACCATTCTTAAGTCCACCCATTGAATGATTTTCTGGATAAATTCTGACTCTTTCCTATCAATATTAAAGAGAAGATAGATGGAAATAGTTAAAGGTTACTTTTCACAATAGATGACATATGAATATATAATTAAAATCTTATATTATTTGTAATAGGATAATACTTTATCCATCGACAAAAGTCACCTGATGGTGGCTACCGATTGAATTTCTTTTACTTAATAATTAAATAAATGTTTTTTAATGATGTTGTTATTCTTTTTAAATATTTAAGAGTATAAAAACAATGTATCAAAAAATAAAAATAAAAGCGTTGACTCCATGTGATGTGATGTGATGTGATGTATTTATAAAATTATAGTCATATATGAATAGACAATTGTAACTTTGCCTTTACTAATGTACTACAAATAAAAACCTCTGAAATAAGCACATCTTATATATAATGAGCAATTAAAAAAATTTCCATCAACTTATCTAATTACCTAAAATTTGTAAAAAAAATAATTACAAGAAAAAAACATGAAATTTGTATACGTAGACTAGTTAAAGATTAATAACATTGTCATAGACGCCAATATTATAATAATTACTGTACGTGCTTAATAAATTTGAGTTGGCTGATTTTCGAAGGTGGTGTTTGGCTGCATCCTACAATAATATTTACCAAAGAATAATGTTAGGCACAAAACTCAAATAGATAAATTTCATATAAGTCTTTTGTAAAAAAGTGAGTTCTACTTATAAAGAATAGGTTTTTTATACTTTTTTAAAGTCCGGCTCATTATAAAATCATTGAGCAAATAAATTGGGCTCTTGTTTCTTAATTAATGAACTTGAGAAGATTTATATCACCTCACTAAGATGATTATGATTGTTGCAAATAATAAAATTATATTTGCATATATAATGTTCATAAACCCAAAAGTTGAGATCAATAGAGTGAGTTGCCCATAATCCCACAACCAACCAACATGAGCAATTTTAACACAAAATATGAAACATGTGACAGATCCTAATTTCAGTGGTAATTACCAAATCAAGTCTTCAAAAACCAAAGATAACAAACAAAAATGAAAAGAAAATCTCACTTGAATATGACCTAAAATAGTTGGGTTGCCCTTCACTAACTTGTTCTCAATCAAATGCTGGATGGAGGTCTATGTCATTGTAGCATCAATAGTGGGTGGTAAGGCTCAAATGTTGCAAATAGGGATAAATCCAAAATAAAATTACCAGTCATTATGATGATACCATTAGTGAAGAAAAGCTAGGGGGTTTTAGAAAGACACTTAAACATTTTTTTTAAAAAAAAATGTTCTTTAAATTTAAATTACTTTTTTTTAAATATTTCTTTAAACCCCTTAAACATTTAAAAAATAAAAAACACAAACTTATTAAAAGATTTTTATTTATTTATTTATTTTTATCAAATGAGGACAAGACCTCCATTTTATTCATAAAATCCTCACTTTAGGTGGAGGGAAACCATGATAATAGGACCCATACTAGGACCACAGAAGAAGTACCCATACTTAAGAAAAAGGACTCCAAACCACAAAATACAAGGACGACAATGGACATGACTAGTACTAACGGATGCGTAAATAGGGGAAGTTGAGTTTATCCATTCGGATGAGACCTTGGAGTTTCCTTGGTAATTATGTAAGGCTATTCCATACTTGGTTTTTCCCTTGCGTGCCAAGTCTCACCAAGTAATCAGCTGGGGCGTTTCCTTCTCGGAAGATATTCTAAATTAAGTGATTACCTTCTCTAAAAATTTTCAGGACTTCATCCCAATAGTCTTCAAGATACCACACACTGCATTGAGCACCGCAAATCCACTTAACCACCAGTAGTGAGTCAGTTTCAACCTCCACCCCATTAATCCTCTGTTCTCGATAGATCTTTAGTCCATATAAGATAGCCCTTAGTTCAGCCGTGTTATTACTACCAACACCAAAGTCTACAGAGAAAGCAAAAATTAAATTACCGTTGGCATCTCGAAGGAGACCTCTTGCGCTTGAAGCACCTGGGCTACTGCTTCCATCTGTGTTGAGCTTGTATCTCCCCTGCTGAGGCTTTATCCACCTTACCACTTGTGCACGTTTTAATCTCATTAGTATTACATCAATGTTCAGACCCTTCAGCATTTCTTTATCCCCATGTACCTACTTCTGAAGCCTTGAGGATTCCTTCATCAACCTGGCCATCCAAAATCTAACCGGTCGCCTAGCACACTTCTTCTATTGACTCTGTATTTTCTCCCATATGTGCCCTGCATCTCCTCAACCACAATCTCCATGTAACAATAGAGGGAAGTATACCCCAACTTACTCCCATTTGAGATTACCGAGATGCATGCCTAAACCATAGTAACATGTTTTCCTTCCATGTTATTTCCTCCCAAACGGAATTCCCAAGTGCTGAGCACATCTCCTCCAAATTTGTTGAGCAAAATCACCAGCATAGAGCATGTGATTAATGTCCTCATGGCCACCTGCACGACAACAGTTACATTTTGATACCGTCGGGATCCCTATCCTTCTTAGTCTATCATCTACACTAAGGCTGTTGTTCCACGCTTTCCATAGCATGATCAAGATTTTTTGGTAGAAATTCATGCCAAACCCACGTCGACCATGGAGTTTCCGGGGACTTCACTCGCAGGCACTCCCAAGCATTTCGAATCGAGAACATGCCGTCTTTGGATGAAATCTATATGAGCAGGTCACGCCCCTCCTGTTGAAAGTAGTCTCATCTTCCAGCCACTGACTTTTTCCCAGATCATGTGTATTAATTTTTTAGGTGCCGACCACATAGCTTGTCGTCTACTATGTTCACCCCTAAGTATTTAAACAGAAAATAACCTTCTCCAAAGCCCGTAAGACCAAGGACTTCTCTTCTTCTAGTTGATGAGATATGCTTGGAGAAAATAATGGCCGATTTCTCCTTATTTAATAGTGATAAATGTATCACATCTTATTTAGTGGAATGAAAATAAAATGTTAGTGTGGAGTGTAGAATTTTCTTTTACGATATGTCATCCATCAGCTTATCTATTTTTTCTTTTTATCATTTAAATATTATACTATTTAATAGTTTGTTGGAGAAAAAATACAAGTAGAGAGAAACTATTGTGAGAGACAAATGAGAGAAATAATAACAAATTGTTTAGAGAAATGAACAGTAATCCCTACATGTAGAGGATTTACTATAGCTAAATATAAAATAAAATAGAATAGATGATCTATTGAAATGGACTTTTGGCTATCCTTTGTTATATTTTAAAGAAAAATATATTTTACAAGAACCATTGGAGTGCTCTAAGAATGAGAAAGGAAGACAAAGTGAAAAATGATTCCTACAAATTGACCCGATCCCATGTATTATTAAGTAGAAGACTAACGTTGCAACAAAGAGATAAGTAACTTACGAATCAAAATCCTGGTTTAGGAGCTCTCTTTCCACGTTAATGTTTTTCTTAATTTCTTCTAGACTTTGAGATTGGTTTTGAGAGTTTTATAACTTCTAAACTATTTTTTGTAAAAGATATTCTTTAACTATTATGAAAGTATATTAATAAAAGAGTTTTACTACGTATAAGTGAATTCGCATACCAATCTGCATACCAATGCCGATGTCTTCATATTCAAAATTCAAATTGACATTATTTTCAATAAATTCTACTTTCTGAACAATCACATTAGATGAGTGCATATATTGCTACGCAGAATCACTTACATTTAGATTTTTTCCAGTGACAATTTCCACATCAGCCATGTCTTCTTCGTGCAGAAAGGTGTAGATAAAGTTGCCTACAACTAGCATTTTACTCTTACAACTAAACAATTCAACTTTTTTCAAATTTTCAAACAAAAATTATATTATAACAATTGTTGAGAAGGGTATTCAAATTATATTATAACAATTGTTCAGAAGGGTATCTCACATTGAGGATAAGAATCTGGCATGCTTATAAGAATTGAACAACCCTCTCTTGTTGAACCTATTTTATGAGATGAGTTAGATTTATGAATTTTTTTATAGTATCAGAGCCTGTCACATAACGAATGGAGCCCCACATTACTTACCATGTGAAAACGACCAGAAAAAATACTGGCCTACACTTGAGGGGGGATGTTGAGGAATATTTATCCCACATTACCTATTGACAAGATATTGTGTATGTTTATAAGGAATGAATAATCTTCTTTTGTTGAACTGGTTTTATGAGAGGAGTTAGACTCATAAATTTCTTTATGGTATCATAGCCTACCACGGGACGAATGGGCTCCACACTACTTACCCCGTGACAAAGATCAGGAAAAAATACTGACCTGCATGTGAAGAAGGATGTTGAGGAATATTTATCTCTCATTACCTGTGGACAAGATCTTGGACATATTTATAAGGAATCAATAATTTTCTCTTGTTGAACCAGTTTTATGAGATGAGTTAGGTGTATAAATTTTTTCATGGTATTAGAGCCTGCCACAAGATGAAAGGGGGCCCACATTACTTATCCCATGACAAGGACAAAAAAAAAATATTGGCATGCACGTAAGGGATAGTGTTGAGGAATTGTCCCACATTGCCTGTAGACAAGATCTTAGACATGTTTATAAGGAATAAGCAATCCTCTCTTGTTGAACCGGTTTTATGAGATGAGTTAAGCTCATGAATTTCTTCATAATATCATAACCAACTACAAGACAAATGGCAAATAGGAGCTCATATTACTTACCCCATGACAAGGACTAGCAAAAATACTGGCCTGCACGTAAGAGAGTATGTTGAGAAGGTTATCCCACATTGTCTATGGACTAGAATCTGGATATGTTTATAAGGAATGAGAAATCTTCTCCTATTGAACTGGTTTTACGAAATTATTTAGGCTCATAAATTTCTTCAATTTTATTTAATTTTCATCTCATCTCATATGTGTAACCAAATAAGACCACTTAACAAAGACTTATGTTAACTTCTCTGTTGTTAATTTCCTCAAGAATAGGGAAAGGGAGCTTTCACAAAACCAGTGGATTTAGGTCAAGATATTAACGACTAAAAAAATGATTTGTACAAGCCTCAAATTGATAAGTTTCACGCGGTTCTTTTGTAAAAATGGGAATAGTTTTTTTAATAAAACCTACTTTATGTTTGCGTAAAACTTATCTATTTGAGATTTGTATTCAACATGAGTACTCGTTTTTAGAATGTGAAGTTGGTACAAAACTTTGGAAAAAAAAGTCACATCTACCTCAAAAATCCCACTTTTTAAAGTAAATCCCATTTTTTTCTTGCAAAGAACTTGCACACGACATACATATTCTGAACTTTATCTACCACTATTCTTTTGCAAATTATGGTGGCATGACAGCATTATCCAACAATAATTTTAAAGAATTGATGTCTCTAGAAGAACCCAAAGTATTTGGGTTATCTCTCTTCGTTTTTTTTTTCCCTTCTTTTTCCCCTTTACTTGCAGTCATCACTCTTTTCTTTCATGCCCGAAATGACTCAACTTTTTCCTCACTTTTCTTCTCTTGTTTACATGAACTAACCAAGCAAGCACCTAGGGTTGTAATCGGGTCGAATCAGTTTTTAGATTGTCGAGCTCGATTGTGAGCTAAGATCCCAACTCGAGCTAGACTTAAAAAGGAACTTGGGTCAGCCCAGTCGAGCCGACTCAGCTCGAGTTTTTTATTTTTTTATTTTATGAATATAGTTTAATACTTATAAAATTAGTTTAATAAAAATATATAAATTTAAATTTAATGGGATTTTTACAACTAACAAATAGAACATCTATTGAATTAGAAGATTGTAAAAATTTCTAAATAATTAATATGTAACTAGTTGATGTTTTTCCATAATAACAATATATTATATGCCTACATAAATTACTGATATATACATATAACATGATAATATATATCAACATTTCATATATATTTTCCACATATTAATATATGAAATTATTAAATCTTATCAACCAATCATTTTACAAATTATAAAATATAGCTATGAAATATATTTAATATATAGACACAACTATTATTTAATTATAGGTTGGTGCCATTGTGCTGCCTAGGTTTGCCCCTATGTTGGCCTCTAGTGCAATGTACTTTATATTAAAAAAAACACACATATTCATTAGCGGTGATATTTTTAAACGTTTTATTAAAAATATAAAAAATAAATTGCACTAGCGGTCAATGGCGAACCCACGTTGGGCTGGCCCTCCAAAATTTTTTGAAATTTCAAAATTTTCCCACATTTCATGTATAATTCTATNCCCCCCCCCCCCCCCAAAAAAAAAAATTATAATCCTTATATGCTCTAGAATTTTCTAAAATTTCAATATATTTAGAAATGCCTCTCTTCAACTTTTTCCTATAGTTCCAAAATTTTATATAATTTCTATATGTTATTTATTTTCAAGGATGTGATCTCATTAAGATTAATTTAAACTAAGTTTAGGAAAAATAATAAATTTATTAATATGGATCCCAAAGTTTTTTATTATACAATATATTAGGCTTCTTAATATGGAATTCAGAGTAAAAATACAAAAAAAAAAATCATTTAAGGTTAATGATTTGTATGAAAAATAGTTGAGAAGTTTTATCCTTTAGGCTTTATTAAGCAAGAAGAAATTCATTCAAGGTCTCAATTATATTATTATATGTTTAATGTGACACGAAAATATCTAAATTTTACACGAAACTTAATAAATTAGATTACACACTAGAATGAAATATTGTCTTCCAAAAGATCACTTGATAGATTTTATGAAAAAAAAAAATTGAATATTTCATTACAAAAATAATAATAGATTAATCTTATTTTATGAAATATTATCATTATAAATTTGAAACATATATTAAGTTGTGTTTTTAAAATTTTATTATTATGCATATGCAGCAAATTATCGAGATCTAGTTTTATATAGTGTTATACTTTCTGAGTTTTTAATCACTTTTTTATTTTTTATAAAAGTGTCACACAATACAAAAGTTGGGTCCACTTCAAAAAAATTGTTGGTTCCGCCATTGCTATCGGTCAAAACTTAGAGCAAATCCAAGGGCAAACTATCATTTTCCTTAATTATAAAAGATGTTATACTTATATTATTAACTAATATATATATGTATATAATATATTTATCAATGTATGAATTAGCTTTAATTGAGTTGAGCTAATGAGTCGACTCGGGCCTTAATGAGGCTTAGCCAAATAAATTCGAATTTAACAGCATAAATATCGAACAAGCTATCAAACAAACTAATTTATTTACTGTCCTACAAACACCGCAACTTCCTCCCAATTTTTCCACAAAAGACTCCTATATAACACTCGTTTGTCTTTCTCTTAAAAAGATATTGCCTTCGATAAATTGGTAACCCTATATTCTTTAGAGCATTAGTAAAAGGCTCAACAAAATTAAAATTTAGTTAAAATTTAATTAGATTGCATAAAATGAGACTGTAGTAGACCCAACAAAATTATAATAATTTTAATATTCATCATTTTTTCTGACCAAATTTATTAAGCCCCACTCTTATTCAAATTATTATTTGAAAAAATTTAGTTGCAAGCATAACTGTGTACTAATATGTACATCAATTTAATGTGATTGATCAAAAAGTAGATTTTATTAAAAACAGTGCTAATTTAAATTTTGAATATAAAAGAATCAGTATTGATATGCAGATTAATACGCAATTTTGTTTGTATCTAACAAAATTCTTATTATTTTAACATAAAAAAATTCATGCGCCCACATGCTGCTCATTTTTCGCGTTCCAATCTGAATCACCATTTCATTCGTTTTTCAAAAGCAAAAGAAATCCCACGCCATTGAAAGCATTTCCACCAGAAACATTTTCATTTTCTCAGAAGCACTACCACCATCCGAAATCTCAAAATCCCACACCGTCATCTCAGATCTCTTTGGTAAGCATCTATGCATTTATTTGCTTTTCCCTTCAAATAGAACCGGTACAGAGGACTGAAATTGGATTAACTAAATACCATACTTTTTATATTTTATAGAATGTTAACAAAATTGAATCCACGTTCAATTAGTTAAATACTTTTTATATGAAATATTAGTTACAGTAAATCCATCTCACATTCTATATATAAAAATATCTATAGCTTCTTCAAATTAGTATTTTATTATTTCTTGTTCCATATTCATCCCACATTTGAGATTATTATATTATATATATGGGATTTTTATGAATTTTACACATGAGATTTTTATTTACATACGAGATTTCACCATCTATGTACATATGAGATTATTATATTATAAATTGTTAGATTATGAAAATGAAAATAAATATTATTGTTGAAGATTATTGAAGATTATAAAAATAAAATAAAATAAAGTAATTAAAAAATAAAAAATAATTAAAGAAATATAAATAATAATATTTTATTATTATAAAAAATGTTATGACTAATCTAACGTAGATTTTAAATATTAAATGATTAGTTAAAAATTAAAAAATACATGTTCTTTAAATTTAAAAAATTGAGATAGCTAATTCAATACCAATCTCCGAAGAACTCCTTCAAGCTTTCATTTTCATTGCGTCATTCAAGTGTTGGCATTTACCCCCACCAATAACAATAAGGAAAATGTTGTTGTGCCGTCCCACGATCCGATCAAAAGTCAGAATTATCGAAAGTTGGAGTTCCAACTTTCAATCGGAGTCGAACTCCGATTCATTTCTAAATTGGAGTTGGAATACGATTTGGACTTCGACAGAAGTCGGAGTTGGAAGTCGGAAGGCATTGTTTCGACTCCGTCAGAGTTGGAGCACAAGCTTATCTCTTGTTAGGAATGGATCTATTCACTTACCGTGATGCCTACTTAACAAATCTTCTAAATAACAATGATTTTTTGACGAGTGCCACAAATAAGTTTAATGAACAGCAACTGTCTCCACCCCTAATTGAGGTTATTGAGGTTGAACTGAGTGGATGAAAAGCACTACAATGTAATAATTTTAGTGACGAGGAAGATTTGAAGCTCGTGGAGGGATGGCTTGAAATTTCCTTAGATATGGTTTAAGGAAAAGATCAAAAGCACGTGATGTTATGGAAAAAAATTCATAAATATTTTAAGGAAAATAAGAAATTTGATTCTTCACGTAACTACACATCTCTAATGAATCGGTGGTTGACGATTTAATAAGCGATAAATAAGTTTTGTGGATACTTGGCCCAAGTTGAAGGAATGCATCCAAGTGGTTTTAACAAGCAAGAAAATATATGTTTTCCACCTTGTGGTTTGTTGGTTATTTTGATCTTATGGAATAATGTTTATGTAATGTTTTGAACCTCATAATTGTACTTGACATTTTAGGAGTCTTTTATGTTTGTTGGCTTCTTTAAGTTCAACGTTGGTTATATTTTATGAAGTAACATTTACTTAATGTGTTATCTTCAAATTTATGTTTGTTGGCTTCTTTAATACAAGTACTATAAATATTAATACAATCATAAACTTTAATACAACCATAAAACATCAATACACCAATACTACCGAATTCAGTAATACAACGACAAACATTAATATTACCATAAACGTTAATACAACCATAAAGTATTATGCAAAACTATATTGTTGCCATAAGTTCTCAACGAGATCTGCTTAGAGTTAATAATAGATTTTGTTATCCCTATGAGCATGATGGAATTGAATGAACTCGCTAAATTCAAGTGTAGAGACAATTGACACTGGATCATGTGTGTTTTCTGCCAACTATTTATATTCAAACTCTTCTTCTCCATTGTTAGCCTGTTCATCTTCAATGATCATATTATTGGGAATTGAGATAGTTTTTACAAATGTTTCCAAAAGCATGCTCCACATCATTCCTTGCTCTTGGGCTGCAGCAAAGTATTTTTTATTGTTTCCTTGAAGAGTTAAGATGGTTTTAACAAATGTTGCCCATTGTGGATAAACGCTATCAGCAAGATAGTACCCCATTGCATAATTATGACCATTAATAGTGTAATTAACAGTCGGAGTACACCCTTGAGCAAGGTCAGAAAATATAAATATTTTATCAAGCACATTTATATCATTATGAGATCCTGGTAATTTATAAAAAACATACCAAATTCATAGATCATAAGAAGTTACTGCTTCTAAAATAATTTTCGGTTCGTAGATATAACCAAAGCACATACCATCCCAAGTAGTTGGGCAGTTCTTCCACTTTCAATGCATACAATTGATGCTCTCTAACATACTTGAAAATTCACATTTATCACCAACTGCGAGTAATCTAATAATGTTATTATTGTTGGGTTTCCTTAAGTACTTTTCAAAAAACATTGAAACAACTGCTTTAACAAACATTTTTAAACTTCTTAATGTGGTAGTCTCCCTAATCTTCAAATACTCATCCATAAAATCAACTATGACACCATATGCAAACATCCTTAGAGCAGCTATTATTTTTTTAAGGAAAGAAAAATCAAGTCTTCCAGAATTATCTTGTCTTTGAACAAAATAAGGTTCATGAGCTTCTTCAGTAGCTTGGATACGAAGAAATAGAAAACAAATCATTCGAAACCTCTTTCAAAAATATTTGTGAGGACAGATTGGAGAATTGGCAAAATAGTCGCGAAAAAAATTTTGGTGAGTTTGCAATCAATTGCGCCTTATGAATCTACATGATTTTTCAGAAAAATCACGTGAGCTTGATCCTTCTTCTTTAAATATAAATTGTCTCGCTATTTTAAATTATTCATCAAAATCTGAATTGATAAGTATCATTTTGTGGAAAAGTGAATGATCCATTGAGAGAAAATGAAAAAAAAAAAAAAGTTTCACAAAGATGCTTAAGTTGAAGTGAATGAAATTATTGAGAAAATGTTATATTTTTATAATGAAAGAATATAATGGTTGAAGAAATATAGCCATTAAAAAATATAAATGTTGGAGAAATATAACTATTAAAAAATATAACCATTGGAGAAATATAGCTATTAAAATTATAGCCGTTGGAAAAAATAAGGCTGAAAAAATATATCCGTTTTAAAAATATGACCGTTGGAAAAATATATCAATTGAAAAAAAGGACCATTGTAGAAAAAGGACCGTTAGAAAAATTTATCCGTTGGAATAAAATTTAATACAACCATAAACTTTAATACAATAATAAACTTTAATACAACCATATATCAGTTAAAAAAATATGAACGTTGTAAAAAAAAGACCATTAGAAAATTTTATCTGTTGAAATAATATGAACATTAGAAAATTAATGTGTAATTTTTTAATATCGAATAAATATTCAAATTACAATTAGAATTAAAATACATGAAAATGTCAAAATTAATATTTTAATAAAATAGTGATAAATTTATTGAGTTGATATTTGGTATTGTTGAAAAGTGACTAACTAAATTTATAAAAATGAATTTTTTAATATAATTTTAATTAAACTTTTGTTGAGCCCACTACTACATATGGGCCGATGCAGCGGGCCTAGAAATTAAGTAAATCGGATCGAGCTTAGAATCAGATAGTCCGGCTCCTTGTACTGGACCCATGAACGGATCACAATGCTTGTTATAGGATTGACGATAGCTAGTCATTAGTCAATGAAGGAAAAGACACCGTGAGTATTAAGAATTTACGACCATATGTTTAGCCTTTGTATTTTTTGGTTCTGCATTGACATTGTCCATCATGGTTTAGTGTTAGTTGTTGAGGGTTTTACATCATTCACAAACCCTATGAATTTTACATCATATTTTTAATTTTACATCATTTAAAATTCTCACATCTCTTGTTAGGAATGGATCTATTCACTTACCGTGATGCCTACTTAACAAATCTTCTAAATAACAATGATTTTTTGACGAGTGCCACAAATAAGTTTAATGAACAGCAACTGTCTCCACCCCTAATTGAGGTTATTGAGGTTGAACTGAGTGGATGAAAAGCACTACAATGTAATAATTTTAGTGACGAGGAAGATTTGAAGCTCGTGGAGGGATGGCTTGAAATTTCCTTAGATGCAATGCAAGGAAAAGAGTGAGTGATAAAACTAATTATGTTGACATACTAGAGCTTATGCGATTAGCCGATTCGTAAAAACTTATGGAGTTTTCACGAGATTTCTAATGTCTATAGAAATTCCACCATTGAATTTCTAGCGGGCTGTTACAGATATCCTTAACTTTGATGGAATTCCACAGTGGCAAAATGGTCTCTCCAATCCAGCTTCATCATTTGCTCTTGAAGTCCAAGAACTTGCACTAGCAACACTTTTAAACTGTATCTTACATGGCAATTATACGATGGAAATCATGGGAAATGAAAAATGGAAGATAAAACTGAGAGGAAATAACTGATGCACATTTATCATCAAACAAATAACATTTTTCAGTAGAGCGAAGTAAATTTACAGCCCTTAAGTTTACTACAATTTTTGTAATATACCATAGGTAGCTTAAGTAATGAAACACAGTGTACTTGGGCAATGCCTCTTATATCTATAAAATATACTTTTACCTAACCAAAAAAAAAAAGTAATTAAACACCAAATGTGTGCATGCATGCCGGCACAAATACACACAGCATATGCAATATGGCGTACACCAGATGGTAATAGGAGAAGTAAAGCAATGGCAGCAAAGGCAAGGATAGGCCACTCTAATTCCTTTCTTGTAATCTCAGTGAACAGATCACAATTTGATGGAATGTTTGTATAATTCTATCAGCATATATTATGTTTTCTTTTCCAACTACCAAACAAAATATATACAAGATTTCCAGGATATACAATATATACAAAGTCAGGCTTGTTATGGAGAGGAATGGACTTAGGAATTGGCTCTGTTTGATGCACTCAGTAAACCAAAATGTGATTAAGGCTCCAAAATAACCAGAGTACATGAAAAACAGAGATTTAGCATCTAATCTGGATGCTTATTTGCATATGACATAACCGTCTAGCCACAAATGTTTACTCGCTAATCATCTAGCCACAAAAGGTCCAAACCTACACAATGTATCTTTTACAGTATGTATCACAACATATTTATAAAAAAAATGGATGCTTCTAACAAGTTGCAGATCGACTCAGTCCATGTATCACAATATATTTATGGAAACAAATGGATGCATGAGCTTAGTTGCAGCAAATCGGATTGTGAGAAAAGTACCTTCATTTTTTGGAGGAGTCAAGAGATGGACTGAGTGTTAGGGTTAGGGTTTGGTTGGAAATCAATTTGTCAAAACATCCTACAAAAATTAAAGACCAAATATTCTGTCAGGAGAAGAAAATATGAAAATCAAAGACTGAAATATGATTTTGTGGCCCTACCTCGACGTATTTCTTGCAGGTTTTCGTCGCACGACCTCGCCGTCTTTCTTGCAGGTTTTTGTCCTCACCTTATACGATGCAGGTTTCGGAGGTTAGGTTAGGGTTCGGTCTGCTTTCAGGAAGGATGAGAGACGACGGAGATGAGGAGGCTTTCAGGTTTCGAGCGAGTGAGAGAGTGAAGTTATTTGGTCACTTGCCGAAAGGAGACCTTTCGCCTTTCGTGTTTGGGAGAGATTGAGCGAGAGAGTGAGACTGAATGGGTGAGAATGGGTAGTGGCTTCCGAACCTGATCCCTTGCTGCGCGGCATAATAGGTAGTGTGTATCCAATGATGTAGCAATTTTCTATTGGCTTTCGATATTTTGTGTTTGCAGGAGACACGGGCGTGAAGTTATTCTCATCTCCGAATAACTCCTTCTGGCTTTCATTTTTATTGCGTCATTCAAGTGTTGGCATTTATTGCTATTGGTGGGGGTTTTCTCATATTTATTGCTATTGGTTCATTACGTCATTCAAGATTACAACCATTAATTACTCTTTTTCCTTTTTGTACATTAAAAAGAAATGGAAGACATGGACTGACTAGATGTTCGCAAAATGTTGTAGATACGATACGCGATGTACTTCAATTCATGTGTTTGTAGATGGAAAATAATTGTGACTAGGCTCAATGGCAAGCACAAGTTGTTGAGGTTAGCTTAAAAATTTTGATCAGCTGTATTGATTTTGCTCTAGTAGTTTTTTATTTGTCCTATATATATGGTGTTATGGTGCTGTGTCCAGCCGGGGGTGTGAATCAATTTTTTGTAAGTGGATACCAAGTCAATTATGGATGAGTTGAAAATTTTCAAATGACTGGAAATTGGAATTTTTAAGTGTTATTCTACCATTCTGCAAAAGGGAACCAAATGCTGAGTATTATTTTGTAAGCATAAATGATACTTGTAATTGTGAATGTGTAAGCAATTACTTAAAATAAATAAATAAATACGAGACTCACATGAAAAGAAAATTAACTTCTGAATAGTGGATGCTACTATTTTTTAAAACGACTACATGATGTTTACAAATTTTATAACTATATGTAACATTACTCTTTTGTAAAAGAAGTGATTTATGTTTCGCCTTACACAACATTAAATTAAGGTGTAGCGGTGGTGATTCCAAGCCATGTGGCTGCTCTTTTATTATCTTTATCAGCTAGAAGTGCTTGTTATAGGATTGACGATAGCTAGTCATTAGTCAATGAAGGAAAAGACACCGTGAGTATTAAGAATTTACGACCATATGTTTAGCCTTTGTATTTTTTGGTTCTGCATTGACATTGTCCATCATGGTTTAGTGTTAGTTGTTGAGGGTTTTACATCATTCACAAACCCTATGAATTTTACATCATATTTTTAATTTTACATCATTTAAAATTCTCACATCTCTTGTTAGGAATGGATCTATCCACTTACCGTGATGCCTATTTAACAAATCTTCTAAATAACAATGACTTTTTGATGAGTGCCACAAATAAGTTTAATGAATAGCAACTGTCCCCACCCCTAATTGAGGTTATTGAGGTTGAACCGAGTGACGAAAAACATTACAAGATAATAATTTTAGTAACAAGGAAGATTTAATGCTTGTGGAGGGATGGCTTGAAGTTTCCTTAGATGCAATGCAAGGAAAAGATCAAAAGCACATGATGTTATGGAAAATAATTCATAAATATTTAGAGGAAAATAAGAAATTTGATTCTTCACGTAACTACACATCTCTAATGAATCGGTAGTTGACGATTCAATAAGTAGTAAATAAGTTTTGTGGATACTTGGCGCAAGTTGAAAGAATGCATCTAAGTGATTTTAACGAGCAAGACAATGTATGTTTTCCACGTTGTGGTTTGATGGTTATTTTGATATTATGGAATAATGTTTATGTGATGTTTTGAACCTCGGAACTGTACTCAACATTTTAGGAGTTTTTTTTTATGTTTGTTAGCTTCTTTAATTTCAACGTTGGTTATGTTTTATGAAGTAGTATTTATTTAATGTGTTATCTTCAAATTTATGTTTGTTGGCTTCTTTAATACAAGTACCATACATATTAATACAACTATAAACTTTAATACAACTATAAAACATTAATACACCAATACTACCAAATTCAGTAATACAACGACAAACATTAATATTACCATAAACGTTAATACAACCATAAAGTATTATGCCGAACTATATTGTTGCCATAAGTGCTCAACGAGATCTGCTTAGAGTTAATAATGGATTTTCCTATCCCTAAGAGCATGATGGCATTGAATGAACTCACTAAATTCAAGTGTAGGGACAGTTGACACTGGATCATGTGTGCTTTCTACCAACTATTCATATTCGAACTCTTCTTCTCTACTGTCAGCCCATTCATCTTCAATGATCATATTATTGGGAGCTGAGATAGTTTTAACAAATGTTGCCAAAAGCATGCTCCACATCATTCCTTGCGGACTCTTGGGCTGCAACCAAGTATTTTTTTCTTGTTTCCTTGGAGAGCTAAGATGGTTTTAACAAATGTTGTCCATTGTGGATAAATGCTATCAGCAAGATAGTACCCCATTACATAGTTATAACCATTAATAGTGTAATTAACAGTCGGAGTACGCCCTTGAGCAAGGTTAGAAAATATAAATGTTTTATCAAGCACGTTTATATCATTGTGAGATCCCGATAATTTATAAAAAAATATATCAAATTCATAGATTGTAAAGCTACTGCTTCTAAAATAATTGTCGGTTCGTGGATATAATCAGAGCACATACCATGCCAAGCATTGGGCAGTTCTTCCACTTTCAGTGCATACAATCGATGCTCTCTAACATACCTGGATATTCACATTTCTCACCAACTGCGAGCAATCTAACAATATCATCATTGTTGGGTTTCCTTAAATACTTTTTAAAAAACAATGAAACAACTATTTTGATAAACATTTTAAAACTTCTTAATGTGGTAGTCTCTCCAATCTTCAAATACTCATCCATAAAATCAACTATGACACCATATGCAAATATCCTTAGAGCAGCTGTTATTTTTTGAAGGGAAGAAAAACCAAAAGTCTTCCAGAATTATCTGGTCTTTGAACAAAATAAGGTTCATGGGCTTCTTCAATACCTTGGATATGAAAAAATAGAGAACGACTCATTCGAAACCTCTTTCAAAAATATTTGTGATGACAAATTGGAGGATCGGCAAAATAGTTGCGAAAAAAATTTTGGTGGGCTTGTAATCGACTGCTCCTTATGGATCTACGTGATTTTTTAGAATAACCAGGTGAGATTGATCATTCTTATTTAAAAATAAGTTGTCTTGCTATTTTAAATTATTCATCAAAATCTGAATTGATAAGTGTCATATTGTAAAAAAACGAATGATCCATTGAGAGAAAATGAAATTAAAAAAATAAAAAAAAGTTTCACAGAGACACTTGAGTTGAAGTGAATGAAATTGTTGAGAAAATGTTATGTTTTTATGATGAAAGAATATAATGGTTGAAGAAATATAGCCGTTAAAATATATAAATGTTGGAGAAATATATCCATTAAAAAATATAACTATTGGAGAAATATAGCTGTTAAAAATATGGCTATTGGAAAAAATAAGGCTGAAAAAATAGATCCGTTTTAGATATATGACCGTTGGAAAAATATATCTATTGAAAAAAATGACCATTGTAGAAAAAGGACCGTTAGAAAAATTTATCTGTTTGAATAAAATTTAATACAAGCATAAAATTTAATACAATAATAAACTTTAATACAACCATATATCAGTTAAAAAAATATGAACGTTGTAAAAAAAAGACCATTAGAAAATTTTATCTGTTGAAATAATATGAACATTAAAAAATTAATGTGTAATTTTTTAATATCGAATAAATATTCAAATTACAAATAGAATTAAAATAAATAAAAATTTCAAAATTAATATTTTAATAAAATAGTAATAAAATTATTGAGTTGGTATTTGGTATTGTTGAAAAGTGACCAATTAAATTTATAACATTAAATTTTTTAATATAATTTTAATCAAACTTTTGTTGAGCCCACTACCACATATGGGCCGAAGCAGCGGGCCTAGAAATTAAGTAAATCGGATCGAGCTTAGAATCAGATAGTCCGGCTCCTTGTACTGGACCCATGAACGGATCACAATTCACAATCTTACATATCACAGATTTTTCCATATCTTTTTCCTTCCCATCAACAGCACTCCCAGAACTCTTATCCACTCAGCAATGGCTCTCACCATAGCCAACGGAGGAGGTGGTGGTGGTGGAGTAGGTATCCTCTATGGCAACACCGCCAAGCATCCTTACACCCACATCCCCAACCGGCGCCACGTCCTCTTCCCACTCTCCACCAGGACCACCACCCTCCTCGTGGTCTCGGCCAAGCGTTTCTCCTCCAGGTCCGGACGGCTCAACGGCAAGAACCGGAAGGGCTCTACCACCACCGCAGACCAAGAAGAGAAACAACTACAACGCGAGGCCGAGGATTATAAGCCCAGCATCGAAAATGTTGGCTTCGTCGGAGATGGTACTGCCGATGACGCTGCGCTTGTCTTGCCGGAGCTTCCGGGTGCCGAGAAAGACTTCTGGGAAGGGCCGCAGTGGGACGCGCTTGGTTTCTTTGTGCAATACTTGTGGGCTTTCGGCATCGTCTTTGCGGTATATTAATTTGGTTTTGCTCCTCCCCTTCGCGTTCTTGGTTTTGTTGTTTTTCTTGTTTTTAGTCTTATATGTATATTTTCTTCTTTCAACTGGGGTTTCAGTTATATTCGTTTCTGTTGGGTTTTGCCAATTGGAAAATGGTTGCTTTGATAATTGCGAACTTGAGCTCATATATACTGATTGTTGAACAGTTTTGAATAACTTTATTTATCATAGCCAATTGGCAGAGATCGTTTCTGAATCTCCTCTAGAAAGTGCATAGGCTATCAATCAACTTATATCCTAGCTTCAGTGACCCGTAGATTAAGCATTTTTAAATGGTTGGAATGGCTAAATATTGTTCTCCTTACTAGATATATTTTTCATCCTTCAAGGGTTGGATTTTTCTGCTTTTATAATTTCAAGTAAAGTGATAATACCATCTCCCATTAGTTTAGGTTCTTTGGGAGATGTGGTAATCTTTCAGCTCTCATACTTGAGTAATTATTAGGTAATCTTTAGAGTACAAACAAGTGTTACTCCCATTCTATCACACTATGACATGTCATTAAAATTAGTGCTTACATAAGCAATTTTAATGGCCTGTCATTTTGTGATAAGACAGGACTCCCACATCGTCCAGCTCCGGGAGTATCTAATAATTTTTCCTCATACTTCCACCAGCCATTGTGTCATAGAATCTTGTGGCTTCAGCCTTGTATGAAGCTAATGACATACCAAGATCCATATGTTACTAAAAACCTAGTGAAGAATTGTTAAACTAATGGTTGATTGAGTACTTCACTGTTTCTTATCATTTTAGTTTTTAAGATAAGTAGCAATTTTTCATATCATTACACCTGGATTTGAATGCAATCTCCACTCTATATCACCTATCTAAAGTTAGTAGCTTAACTTGTTAATCTCCCCTTGCTGTGAGAGGTTAGGCGCACATGTGAAAGCAAGTCCTAGAATAATGGTTTATTCCCCTCTTCCTAGTAGCATCCACCACATATGAAGCTGATGTGGAGGGGTATGGGGTAGGAGAAGAAATTTCACCTGGTTAAATGGAAGAGAGTATGTGACCCTGTTGTACATAGAGGATTGGGAGTGTGTAATTTGAGAACTTTTAATAAAGCGTTATTGGGGAAATGGTTGTGGAGAATCATGCGGAGGGGGGATCTTTGTGGAAAGCAATCATCGACGTTAGACATGGGACAGCTTGGGGTGGGTGGTGCTCTAATGAAGTGAGAGGGGGGTATGGCGTGGGCTTATGGAAGTTTATAAGGGGGGGTGGCCATGTTTTGAAAAACAGATTTGTTTTGTAGCAAGTAGGGCAATCGCATCAGTTTTTGGCGGGATGTGTGGTGTGGAGATCATGCATTGAAAATGGTATTTCCGGCTCTTTATAGTATTGTTGTGAATAGAGAGGCTTCTGTGGCGAATATGCGACTCTTCTCGAATGGCTCCCACCAGTGGAATATTAGGAACTTTCATGACTGGGAACTAGCCATTGTTGCAGAGTTTTTCAGCTTACTATACTCTAGGGGGTTGCCTTCGACACAGAGGGATAGATTGAAGTGGAGGGCTAATAATAAGAAATGTACGGTTAAGGAGTATTACAAAATCTTTACAACACAAGATCATGCTCCGTTCCCCTAGAAAAATATATGGCAGACCTGGGTACCCTCTAAAGTTGCTTTTTTTGTATGGAATGCGGCTCTTAGGAAGATCTTGACTATGGATAATTTGAGGAAGAGGGGTTGTGTTGTGGTAGATTGGTGTTATATGTGCAAAAAGAATGGAGAATCTGTGGACCATCTTCTATTGCATTGCAAGGTAGCAAGGGGGTTGTGGGAAGAAATCTTTCGAAGGGTGGATGTTTCTTGGGTGATGCCCGCGAGGGTGGTGGATTTGTTGGGATGTTGGAGGAAGCTACAAGGTCGTACTCAAGTGGCTGCGGCGTGGAAGATGATTCCGTTATGTATCATGTCGTGTATTTGGTCAGAAAGGAATGCGCGTTGTCTTGATGATAAGGAACGTACAAGGGAGGAACTGAAGAATTTTTTTCTCCACACTTTACTACTTTGGTTTTCTGCTATTGTACTAAATGGGGACAACGTTCATGATTTTTTGTCTTTAATTCAGCAAAGTTAGAATGTATTTAGTTCTTTTTCTGTATACTTATGGTGTACACAGCTTAGGCCTATCTCATTCATATCAATAATATTTATCTCTTACTTATCAAAAAGAAAATGAAGCTGATAAAATTCCTAAATAAGATGAAAGAAAAGTGCAACTGAACATTTGTGGTTGGATGTGGATCCCTTGGGAATGTCTACCCTACCTACCATAAAGATTCCATTATGCAATACAAAGAGACAAGCAACTTAACTCTCAAGATTATAAACTTGTTCAACTTCTCACAAACTATAATATCTTACCTTTAATATATGATATTTGAATTTAAAATTTTCACCCTGAAAAGCTCCCCTTGATACTGGCGATTGGAAGTTATGGTAAGACTCAGATGATCTTTGCTTTCATCAGCTAAAGCTAAAAGTATACTTCTTTGGACTTGGGAACAAAGAGGTGTGAGAAGTGTTTCTTTAATGTTTTTCCCATGCCAAAGCATCCATCCTTTACTTCTCGAAAAGAAATGCATCCCTCCATCGTTGAGAGTATTGACATTCCAGTTGTTTTGTTCACGTGGTGTAGTTGATGGTGATCTAGTGCAATTGTTAATTAGATTTGTGCATTAATGAATAAGCGCATAAAAAACACACATTGTTCTGAATTATGCTTAAGGTTGGATATATTTGTTATCAATCATGCTATTGAGGGCAAGAATTGTGGCAGTTTTTTTAACTCCTTTTCTTGATTGAAAAAAAAAAAAGCATCAAAGAAAATCTATACCATGCCTTATTTTCACATGTACCAAGGTTGAGAAGCCTTATCATTTTACAGACAATATGATACTGCACAATAGATATTTCCTATAAAATGCTTGTGATATCTCCGGGTAAATGAAATGAGTCCTGCTAGTCAAGCATATTCTTTTTTGGCTTGAGGAGTTAGCTTCTTAATGAAAATCAAGGCTGATATATTACAGTTCTGTCTGGACAGCTAATTGCATGTGGGGTTGCTGTGGCTACTTACAACGAAGGGGCAACAGATTTTAAGGAGACTCCTGCGTACAAAGAGTCAATTCAATCTCGAGAGCTTTTAGATGAACCTGATGGATCAAACTCGGATGTGTTTGAGTCCAACCCTACCGAAGTTGCTCCTAGTTTGGAATAGTCTCTTTATAGTGATTGTTTAAAAAGCAAGGTTTACTTCTCGGATATGATATAGAAGAAATATTCCAACCGAGGGCTCCTATCTAATTTGTAAGGTAATGTTTCTGCATATATGCTGTAACTTGAGATGTTGATACAGAAAAATTTGTTAGTGTGCTCTGAGTTTACATTCAAATTATTGAAACATCTTTTGATATTGCCTCCTGAGTTTTCACGTACAAGTAACAAGTTTCTGAGCTATGGTTTCAGGTAATTACATAGGATAGTCAAGTTCAGTGGTTGAAGTATCATTGTACTTTTAACAGGACAACCTTTTAAGTCAGGACGGATTTTCTATATTGCTTTCCGATATGAATTGATTCATTGAAGATTGAAATTTCGTGGGAAAAAAAAAAAAATTGGTAGCAAATATTTTATTTGCCACTTTTCAAGGAAAGGCGCGATGAGCATATTAGTAATGTTAGATACAATCTTTAGAGTGTATAAGTTTTGCGCATTCCTTCTAAAAAAATAGGGTCCACCATTTAAAAATGAGGTTTTATGAGGGTTATAGATTTGTCCACTCTTTTAAATGGAATACAGGAGACTTGCACACTATATATTGGCACTTTAATAATGTCTATTTTATTGATGCACGGGACCAAGATTTACTCTGCAGGAGTGGGTTTAAAGTGCCATGCCTTGTGGAGGTCCCTACATAAAAAAAATAATAATAATAATGTCTTTTACCATCGGGAAAATGGCACCTGGCCTTTAGATCCTTTTGTCCAAATAACAGAGTATGCGTGATAAACTACAGCTATTATTTTTATTCCAACTAACATCAAATCCTAAAATCTTAGGTTAACTCACTGGCAAAACTTTCATCCATGACAACAGTAAAATGCTATAATGGGGCAACAATTACAGTAACCTCGCCAACAAAAAAGCTGCCATTGTCACCACCAATGTAAAATCACCGTCTGCTTTCAATTTGGTGCTGATGCTACTGCCAAAGCCCAGTCCCATAATGTTGGGTCTTGGTTGCACCTGGACCATTGGAGAAGCTGAAGCTCCAACCAGAGAAGAAAATTGTCAAAAAAATAAAATAAAAGACGACCAAGATTTTTGGTTGGAAAATGTAAATCTATGGACGGTCCGAATTATTTATGCAATCAATTTATAATATCAGATTTCTAATTGATTTATATATCCGTAACATCTATTTTTTTCTGTTATTTCGGACATCTTTTTATATCATTATATAACTCAAATAAATGAAAAATTCTGCTGATTATTTCTACACCACACATCCGCTTTTATTTTTTATCTTTTTATTTATTTTTCTAAACAATTGTGTGGTATAGGGATGATGAGTAGAAAAACTCTAAATAAATTTGATGCTTACACCAAAGATGTGGTTTTTTAAAATTTTTGACCGGAACAATATTAATCGCGTTGCGTGGATCTCGTCGTAATTAACGTTGGAGTCTATGTTATCCACGGACAATATCTAATATTGTGGAGTTCAGAGACTGTCAATCTCTCCAAACTATATAGTATTTGAATAAAAAATCTTAAAATCTAAATCCAGAGATTGTATGCATACCAACAACGGTTGAGTTGGGATTTGTCCCATGAGTAGAGTTGGTGTTTGTCCCCGGGGAAACTTGAGAACCAGGTGAACTAGGAGGCACATTTTTTCCTTAATCAAAGTCACAAAATGTTTTAAAAGAAAAAGATTAGAAAAAAATACAATAAAATCCACGAATCTGCTAGCATGGTTAATAGTTGCACACCTTATGCATGTTCAATTCTAGCCAAGAGATGGAACACTAAACACTGTAATTTTCTTTCTGATGGTGTACCTGAACAAGCAGAGATGTCGGCTTGAAGTTTGCAAAGATTAGGCAGCTGCAGGGCAAGTGTGGTGTTTATAGGGAAAGAGCTGATCGAGGTAGTGTCATTGATCAAGAGGCAAAGACAATGGGGCTCTTGGCTGTAGAGTTGCTCGAGGTTGTTGCAACACATCTGCGCTGGCGACTGAGCTGTACCCTGGACAAATGGTGCACAAGGGGCCAGTGGAAGCAGGTGCGATGCACATTCGGCTATGGTGGGGCTAGAGGAACTGGGGTCTTGGGAAAGGATGGTTCTTAGAAGGGTAATGAAAAGGAGTGGAATCAGAGTGGGGATGGCAATAAGAGGATGCGATTGAGGAGAAGCCATGGTTTCTTCTTTGCCTTCGATGCATTAGGGCCCAAAAGTGTCTATAAAGATAAAAGTGCATTGTTTGAGTGTGAATTGCTACATGCATGGTGTGTGTTATTCTACATGCACTTCTTGCTCTCTCTCTCTCTCTCTCTCTCTCTCTCTCCTTATTTTTCCTCTCATTTTGTTGCACTTTGGAATTAAAAAAGATCTTCTACTGCTTGTCCACCACCATCAAACACGTGTCCCGATATGCCTAGAATGAATCTATGCAGCCTTGAGTGATGTCCTCCGTAGTGGCACTTTAACTCAGTAATCTACTATGTGAAGAGCAAATCTCAACCATACCCGATATAAATATAGGAAAGGTTTTCTATTTGATTAGGATTGAGCTTGTCCATTCCATCCTATCCTAGCTAGGAGATAAGAGTTTCAGCGATTTACCGGTTAAAATAAAATCAATTGGCATTAGAAAAGAGCAATCGACATCGTTTCAGCATGATTTGATGCTCATATGTGAGAACCTACGCTTTTACAACTATGGAGTCGCAAAGGTATTATGTATTGGAAAAAGATGTACTGCAGTATCTGGAAAACTTCCTTGTAAAGCTTGAAGAGGGACTGGACACTTTCTTTCCATGGTGAACTCCCAAGTAATTATAAAGTGTAAATTTCTTAGAGGAGAAAAAAGGTCTGTTCAGTGTCAGCATTAGATGAGGTTTGCTTTATTTTATACTTTGCTATTAGAATATAAAAATGAATAAGAAACTATACGGAAACAGCCTAATCTTTAGATTACCTTTTGCAAATGGGTTTCTATTCTTGTGGAAATATCTGTGTTTTATCGTTAAAAAGTATTCAGGATAGGCTTTTTTCTTCTGGAACCATTGGCTTTACATCACATGAGCATCCAAAGCAGCTTTATGCTTGATTGCTTAAAGATTAAGAAGAAGGAAAGATTTGGAATCTCATGATATATTGAGGCTCAATGTTTACTCTTTTACTTGGTTTTAAATCCCATTTCTAGGCTCAATTCTACAAGCTGTTTGGTAATTTTTTCTACCATGCATATATGCTATGGTAATAGGGTACACACCTGCTCAAAGTATGGAAGTAGTTAGAGATCAGTATGATTTAAGAGAAATCCTTACAACCGATCGGGCTGCTTATTTCCAAAAAAACAGCTTGTCAATCACGTAATAACACGTAAGCCTTCCACCACAATTCTCCTAAAGCAGCACTACAGGAAATCCAAATCCTTTCTACGCGATTTCAACCCCTTACCCCCGCCACCGAAAGGAACCCCAGCTGATTTCAACCCCACGACTGAGACACCTGCTTCATCGCTTGCTTTCTACTTGTTCTTTTTTTCTTTATTTTTTTTGGGACAGTTTTTATGTCCATTTCTGTTCATTTTCTTTCTAGAGGAACTTTTTTTTTCCGGCTTGCTTTAGTTTTCTTTTCTTTTCTTTTCTTTTCTTTTTTGCTGGACTGCATTCATTCGGCTTTGTTTTCATTTTCTGGGTTTTAGTTTGGATATTTTTCGCTTGAGGAATGAGCATTTTTCATTCTTTAAGACTTTTCTTCCAGTTCTATTTATTTTCTGTGGGACGTAGCTGGGTCTTCTTCTTCATTTTTTTTTTTCCTTGAGTTTTCATTGGACAGTGGCAGCTGCTTAGTTAGTTTTTCTTTCCCATAGTTTTATTTTTTTGTTCTGCCTAGGCAACGATTTTCCATCTTTCTGTTGGGGGACTTTTTTTGAGTTTTTCGTTTCTGTTGGGCAGAGACAGGCGAGCAGCGCAAATGGGAAGGCAAAAGGGCTAAGCATGAGACCGTGATTCTTTGTGGATTGTATTTCTCTTACAGTGTATTTATTTACGGAGTTTTTCTACATACAATCACAGTTATGCATTAATTTGTATATCAATATCGATTTATTGATATTTAAAATTTAAATTAACACTGTTTTTAATAAAATCTACTTTTTGACCAATCACATTACATTAATACACAATTATGCTTGTAATTATATTTTTACTTANATGGCAATAAGAGGATGCGATTGAGGAGAAGCCATGGTTTCTTCTTTGCCTTCGATGCATTAGGGCCCAAAAGTGTCTATAAAGATAAAAGTGCATTGTTTGAGTGTGAATTGCTACATGCATGGTGTGTGTTATTCTACATGCACTTCTTGCTCTCTCTCTCTCTCTCTCTCTCTCTCTCTCCTTATTTTTCCTCTCATTTTGTTGCACTTTGGAATTAAAAAAGATCTTCTACTGCTTGTCCACCACCATCAAACACGTGTCCCGATATGCCTAGAATGAATCTATGCAGCCTTGAGTGATGTCCTCCGTAGTGGCACTTTAACTCAGTAATCTACTATGTGAAGAGCAAATCTCAACCATACCCGATATAAATATAGGAAAGGTTTTCTATTTGATTAGGATTGAGCTTGTCCATTCCATCCTATCCTAGCTAGGAGATAAGAGTTTCAGCGATTTACCGGTTAAAATAAAATCAATTGGCATTAGAAAAGAGCAATCGACATCGTTTCAGCATGATTTGATGCTCATATGTGAGAACCTACGCTTTTACAACTATGGAGTCGCAAAGGTATTATGTATTGGAAAAAGATGTACTGCAGTATCTGGAAAACTTCCTTGTAAAGCTTGAAGAGGGACTGGACACTTTCTTTCCATGGTGAACTCCCAAGTAATTATAAAGTGTAAATTTCTTAGAGGAGAAAAAAGGTCTGTTCAGTGTCAGCATTAGATGAGGTTTGCTTTATTTTATACTTTGCTATTAGAATATAAAAATGAATAAGAAACTATACGGAAACAGCCTAATCTTTAGATTACCTTTTGCAAATGGGTTTCTATTCTTGTGGAAATATCTGTGTTTTATCGTTAAAAAGTATTCAGGATAGGCTTTTTTCTTCTGGAACCATTGGCTTTACATCACATGAGCATCCAAAGCAGCTTTATGCTTGATTGCTTAAAGATTAAGAAGAAGGAAAGATTTGGAATCTCATGATATATTGAGGCTCAATGTTTACTCTTTTACTTGGTTTTAAATCCCATTTCTAGGCTCAATTCTACAAGCTGTTTGGTAATTTTTTCTACCATGCATATATGCTATGGTAATAGGGTACACACCTGCTCAAAGTATGGAAGTAGTTAGAGATCAGTATGATTTAAGAGAAATCCTTACAACCGATCGGGCTGCTTATTTCCAAAAAAACAGCTTGTCAATCACGTAATAACACGTAAGCCTTCCACCACAATTCTCCTAAAGCAGCACTACAGGAAATCCAAATCCTTTCTACGCGATTTCAACCCCTTACCCCCGCCACCCAAAGGAACCCCAGCTGATTTCAACCCCGCGACTGAGACACCTGCTTCATCGCTTGCTTTTACTTGTTCTTTTTTTCTTTATTTTTTTTGGGACAGTTTTTATGTCCATTTCTGTTCATTTTCTTTCTAGAGGAACTTTTTTTTTCCGGCTTGCTTTAGTTTTCTTTTCTTTTCTTTTCTTTTCTTTTTTGCTGGACTGCATTCATTCGGCTTTGTTTTCATTTTCTGGGTTTTAGTTTGGATATTTTTTGCTTGAGAATGAGCTTTTTCTTCTTAAGACTTTTCTTTCAGTTCTATTTATTTTCTGTGGGACGTAGCTGGGTCTTCTTCTTCATTTTTTTTTTTCCTTGAGTTTTCATTGGACAGTGGCAGCTGCTTAGTTAGTTTTTCTTTCCCTAGTTTTATTTTTTTGTTCTGCCTAGGCACGATTTTCCATCTTTCTGTTGGGGACTTTTTTGAGTTTTTCGTTTCCGTTGGGCAGAGACAGGCGAGCAGGCAAATGGGAAGGCAAAAGGGCTAGCATGAGACCGTGATTCTCTGTGATGGATTGTATTTCTTTTACAGTGTATTTACTTACGTGGAGTTAGCTGAATAGAAAGCTGTTTTTGTGGGTTTTTCAGCCGGACCGTTGGGAAGCGTTCCTCATGATTTAAAACATGCTATTGGAATACACAATGGATGATCCCAACTCGAACCCAGGCTTTACTCGCTCAATTAAAATCGAAGTTTCAGTTCCTAATTAATAAAGTGGATTCACGTGCTATATGATCCCACATATAAAAGTGTTAAAAAAATATAATTTAAATAATTGGATTTACTCATTCCATTACTCTAAAGTGCACAGTAAGTAAAGAAGAAAAAGATCCCTTCAAATTCAGGCCTAAAGTGTGAGAGAATGCGGCGTATAAAGTAGCCTAGTCCTATAATATTTTATGGACAGTATTAAATAATCAATAAATATTAATTCTAGTAAAAAATTGCGGGCACATTGATCCAGATAAGAATATGTACTTAATTTGCATTCCATTTTTTCATTTAAGAGACATTACACCAAAAAAGCGATGCCTTAATTAATTCCCATCTGCACAGGAGCCTCCAGGAACAGAAAACGATGCTCTCTCTTAGTGCAATGCATAAACTATTCAAGGAAGTCAAGAATAATGAGCATAACATGTAATATTGCCTTCAGCTATGTTGGCAATGGAAGAATCAGATTCTAGAGTGGAAAGAAGAATTCAAGTACATGGTTGAAACATAAACCATTTCATGAGCCATGTTCATTTTATTCTCAATAGCCCCCATTAGTGCCTGCCCTGCCTTCTGATATCCACTTTTCTGTCTTCCATCCAAGCATTTCTGAATCCTCAAACTACTCTTAACTCTCTCTCTCTCTCTCTCTCTCTCTCTCTGGCTTTCAATTTTCATGACAGAAAAGGCATCTCTCTCTCTCTCTCTCTCTCTCTCTCTCTCTCTCTCTCTGTGTCTCTCTCTCTGTGATAATATAGGTTTAGATTTTTCACTGCAGTTCTAAGTTTTGTTCCGGCATGGCAGGTTTTCTGCATGGTCATGAGGATCAACATCGACTGCAATGGCTGTTACAGAAAAGTAAGGAGATCGCTTCTTAGTATGAAAGGTGAGATTTCTATGATCACCCAAATTTGTCAAGAACTGATCCATTGAAGATTCATTGATATTGATCTATATACGCTTTTCTTTATTATAGAGTTGGAGAAACATTTGATAGAGAAAAACCAGAGCCTGGTAAGTGTTATTGGTAGATTTATTCCACAGGAAGTGGCAATCAAAATCAGGAAGCAAACTAACCGCAGAGTTGAGATATTATACATCGAAGAATTCGGCCGCACCTAGCTACGAAAATCAAGACCAGAAACCTTTGATCAGTTCTTGCAACCTTTGTGCCCGACAGCAGCCAAATCGAATCTTGTTTAACATGCAGTTAAAGCTTCCAATTGATCCTTTGGAGCAACGTTACTCATCATCACAATTTTTATTATTCTCTTATTATTCTATAGTGTAATATTATATGATTAAAATTTATTTATTATATTTTATTTGTAAACCTATCATCTAAAATCATATCATAAAATAATAAGAAAACGATAAAAAAGTATATTATGAATAGATTTTTTTTCTTTTTCAAAACCTTTGTTCTCATTTGCTAATTGCTAGTTAAAAGAGATACTACAAAAATAACTATTATAAACTGACAGTAAGCTTACAGTACATGAGCATGTCGTTTGCTTGAGTTTTTCGTGGATTCCGTACATCTGCCTGGCCGTTCTTTTCATTTCATCAGCACGTTTTACATGCATCCATGAATGCCTAGAAAGTTTATTGTCATGACTTTGTGGTCATTCTGCATGCAAGATATTATGCAGTGGTTTGCTTACCTTTTTGTAATGTGTGTTTGATATTGGTAGCAGTTTAGTTATATATATACAGTCACTTTTACATATTTATTATGCACTTTATTGATAGAGTAATGCTACATATAGTCCCTATTTGGAGACTGCAATGCAGATATAGATAATTTTACTTTTAAATCTTTTTAAAATTACTAAAATATCTTTCCTAAAATGATATTTTTTCTCCTTTAATAAAAGGTCTGCACATACAGTCTCCACTTGAAAACTGTAAATAAAATTTCTCTTATTGATATAATTCGCTAAAACATTTATTTTATATTAAAAATAATAATATAACTAATCATATTAGTGGAGTATACAAGAAGTAAGTAAAAGTGACTACACTGAATTTTTTAATTTTTTAAGGGTATTTTATTTTAATGTTTGTAAATATTGTTTTAATTTTTATGTTTGGGTAATAAATAAATAAATCGTTTTAATTGCTGTGATCTCCAATCCAACATTTTTTTACACACCGAATGCATGGGCCACATTCTGTCACCTTCAACATGCTTGTATTTCACATGTACTGTCGTCCATATAATTGTTTAGACTCGGGGCATGTTTGGAAAGTATAAGGAGATTAAAATTTTGTAAATAGTAGTGAAATGATTTATAAATAATAATGAAATAATTTGAGTTAAAATGTTTTATTGAATTTTGAAAAATAAAAGAGAAAAAGTTGAATACAATATTATAAAGTTAAAATTATGTTTAAATATTATTTTTGTTTTGAAATTGAAAAAAGTTGTATTATTTTTTGTGTTTTGTCTAAAACTTTGAGAAATTTATAATAATTAGAAGGAAAAAAATTAATAATTAAAAATTAAAAATTATTTTATATTTAAATGATGTTTGATGAAAAAAAAACTATAAAAAAAATTTAAAATAGAAATCTCACTTGCTAAACATGGCCTTAAGAGCATTGTTAATGGATTGTGCATATGTAAATGAAAATTTTGCTGAATATAAGATGAATTTAAACTTTTGCTATTTCATTTACATAAGTTTCCATATTGGAATAGCAATTTTTTCATTATACAATAATAAAATAATATAAGATGAATTTGATTTTAGTTATTCACATCAAATCTCCACACTGGATTATCTATTTATTTATTATATAGTAATGAGTAATTAATAATTTAAAAAATATTTAATTTTTTAATTATTAATTTATTTTATTTTATCATATTTTACTTTTCTACCTGTTATATGTTAATTAGTAATCATATTTTAATTAAATTATATAGATGTTTGTGGATGTAGATGGAGAGAAGAGAGAGTGTTATTAAAAAAGAATAAAATAAGCATTAAATATATGTACAGTATCTATCGAATTTACTTTTAGTTTTGGATTTACTATAACTAAAAATTACCGTAGCAAAGCTTTGGATAATCCAATGTGATGATTTTTTTACATCCTATTAAGCATTTGAAGATATTTTTTGATATTTAGTTATTCTATTAACAATGCTCTTACAATGCGGGATTAATGGGGATCCTCAGCTACATCATATTTGTGAAAATTCCAATAGCAATAACTCAATATTTTAGCCTATATATCCACAAACATAACAAAAATTGTAGGTTACAAATGTTGATTTGAGCTTTTCTTCATAGTTTTGATAGATCTACGAGAATGGGTGTCAAAGCAAAAGCATAAGCTAAAAAGGGATACAGATTTACGAGAAAACAAAAAGTAATTTTGTTCACTTTAGCTTCGCATTGAACCATCTTCGTGGGTCAAAGTGTTGGATAAAATAGACCCATGGGCCACGACTGAAAGTTATGGGTCACCGTTTTGGAGACGAGTATTGGACCCACAACAATGGCCCATGGTTTATGTCATAGAGTGGCCATGTAGTCATCAAGTCACATGAACTATTCATTTATTGCATCTTTCTATTTAAATATAAATATTTTTAAATTAATTATTATAAATTTTTCGATTAATCATTACAATTTTCTTAAATTTATTTAAAAAAATATTTCAACATTTTCAAATCTTTAAAAAAATTAAATAAAAAAATTATATTATAACAATATTTTAATTTTATAATAATTATTATTCAACTTTTTCTCTTTCATTTCTCAAAACCTAATAAATACTTAACTCAAACTATCTCACTACTATTCATAAAATTTTCATCTCATTCCATTTCTCAAACATCCCAACTTTGTTTGGATTCTAAAAGCATTTCAAATTATTTGAGTTTATCTGTAAATAGTAGTGAGTTAAGATATTTAAATGGATTTTATGGGTCCCATTAAGATGTTCTTGGATGTTAAAGTAGGTTGAGACATGTTTAACTTTTTTATGAAAAATTAAAAAATGAGTGGGTCTTATCAATAATTAGTTTTGTTGCTGTAATGATGAAATAACAATAAAATTTCCATCAATGAACAGAGTGCTGAGTTAAGATGAAAAAGTGAGGTTATTTAGATGAAATAAGTTATGTGTGTTTGGATGGAGAGTATACCTATCCATATAAAACTATCTTGAATGACCATAGATCATCTTAGCACCCAAACGGGCCCTAAATGGATGCCTAGGGATAAGATAAGATGTAAATTTAGTAAATAGTAGTGAAATAATTTATTAATAATAGTAAAATATTTGAGTTAAAATATTTTATTCGGTTTGGAAAAAGAAGCGAGAAAATGTTGAAATATTATTATACTATAATTTTTTATTTGAAATTTGAAAAAGTATAATATTACGAGCATACAATCACTTTTGTGTATTCCTTATGCATTCTACTGATATGGCCAGTTATATTATATTGAAAAAAATAGCGTAATCAATCATATTAATATAGTATATAAAGCGTGAATAAAAGTAATTGCACATAAAATTTTTAAACTTTGTGATTATTAGATAATAATTATCTGTAAAAATTAAAATTTAAGATGAAATGAGATAATTTTACTATTCAAACCAAACTTTAGTAATATTTAAAAAGAAAATTATAAAAAATTTTAAAATGAAATGGGATTACTTTTTCAAACATGTCCTTAGAAAATGAGATAAAAGGAAACAGACAAGGTCACTATAACTCAAAGTTTCTCTTTTTTATAAGAAAAAATTTAATTGTAAGTATAACTGTGTATTAATATATATATCAATTTAATGTGATTAATCAAAAAGTAAATTTTATTAAAAATAATAATAATTTAAATTTTAAATATAAAAAAATTAATATTAATGTATAAATTGACATATAACTTTATTTATATAAACAAAACTCTTTTTATATACACATGTATAGCAAGCGGAAGGGCTTTCATCGGACAAGTGGGTAGAATACCCCTTTACATGCCCACCATACATGTTTTTAGGGAAAAATATCTGCCTATCCTTTACCCACTAGGCTACATAGAATGCATGGGTGGGCGGTTTGGTGGCCCACCGTTCAGCTCTGCCACTTTTTTTTTGAGATAGCTGCTGTCACTGTATATAAAACAGGCTGTGTACGAAAATTTCAGGATAATGATAAGAGACTTTTGTTTACTGTCTCCTTTAATCTGTTCAGAACGCCTTTCCTCTTCCCTCCCTCTAATCCTACTTATTAAAAGATAAATGTTACGAATAAAAATATATATATATATAAATTATATAATTTATAAAATTTATTTTATAATAAAAATAATTTTATAATATAAAATAATACATCATATCATATCTATTTATAAATTTATTTTTATATAATTTATTTATAATTAAAAATATTTTATATTAAAATATATTTCTTTTCTAGTCAACTCCCACCCGGTATACAACTCACCAAAATTAAAGTTTACAAGGTTAAATACACAAGGTTAAATATATATATATATATATAAAATATAGTAACTATATATAATTATAAAGGAAAAGTCTAAGGCCACTGCTGGCCGAAATTTTTTTATTTTTTCTTTTGCTTAGTGATTAAGAAAAAATTGTTTAATATTATAATAAATTTTTTATATTTTTTTAAAACATTTAAAAGTATAAAAAAATGATTTCAAAAAAAAAAAAAACAAAAATACCAAAATTTTTTTTAGCTTAACGGTGCGGGAGTCACCAGCAGTGTCTGTAGCACTGCTCAATTATGAAATACGTAAATCATACAATCAATTTAAAAAAAAGTAAAATTTATTATTAAAAATTAACTTTTTTCATAAGAATTTTATATTTATTTATTTATTTCAAAATGATTATACGCTTATATAATCACAATTACCATTTTTAATAATCGCTCATGATGTCCTTTAGGCCAACTTTTCACAGTTGGTTAAGACAACTAACCAATCAAACTGCTTTGAAAAAATCTAGTTGCAAGCATAATTGTATATTAATATGTGCACTAATTTATTGTGATTGATCAAAAAGTAGATTTTATTGAAAACAGTATTAATTTAAATTTTAAGTATGAAAGAATCAGTATTGATACGCAAATTAATACGCGACTTTGTTTGTATGTAGCAAAACTCAACTGCTTTAAAGTAAAGAAAAATTATAAATATGCAAAAATGAATGATGGCTCTCATAGATTTGGATGGTGAAATGATAATTTTTAATTTTAGATGAAAGTTGAATAAAATATTATTTTTTAATATTATTATTGTTTTAAAATTTAAAAAAAATTGAATTAAGATTTGAAAAAGTTAAATTATTTATTATATTTTATATAAAAATTTAAAAAAATTATAATAATAAGATGAGATGAGATAATAATTTTATATTTAATCATAACTGCCAAACTTACCTTAAATAATTTTTAAAATTTTTATGTATAATTATTTTTATATACTCTTTTATATATTTTATACATGTATTTAGTTACATATTAAAAAATAATACAATTAATTAAATGTGTAAAATTTATGTAAAAGTGACAGTAACATTATTCAGTAATTTTTATTTCGTTTGTCAGCGTTTACGGTATTGGGAAAACAAAGGAAAAAGAGAAGCTATGATTGATATCCAGTAACTTCCTTTGACGACTCGTTGCATTATCAATTATATTTCCATCATCGATTGGCACCAAATAAAACTGAAAAAATGGTTCTAGATTCTCCGTATCTTTATTCTTTCCAACCCCACCATCTTTTCTGAGCCATCTTCCCCAGAATTTTAGATCATTGCTACGCCACCCTCAGATTCCGTGCCAATATATATATATATATATATTTTTTGGGTAAGGGGTAAACTAATTCGAGCTCTTGCAGATATTTTTCAAAGCATCAACCCTTTGCGTATGACATTATTGTTAGTTTTGTATCAGTCTGCGATTTATTGGGAGAAATGGAGGCCAAACTGGGTTCCTTCAGATACAATTTCACGGAGAGAAGGGAGAGGCTGCTGTCGGCAAAGGGGTACTCGGAGCTCGGTGGGTTTATCCCCGTTTTAGGAGACAGTGAAGAAGAAGAAGGAGAAGCAGTTAGGTGTTGGTGTCTCTCGTTTCGGTCGCTTTCGGATAAAGCTTCGAGGTCTTGGAAGACGGTGCAAGATGTGGCTTACGAGGCCTGGAAGATGGGACGTTCGGACCACAGGAAGATTGTCTTCTCCGCGAAAATGGGTCTGGCCTTGATGCTTATTTCCTTGCTGGTTTTCTTGAAAGTGCCGGGCGAGGAGGTCGGCCGCTACTCCGTTTGGGCTCTTCTCACTGTTGTGGTCGTCTTTGAGTTCAGTATAGGTATTGAAATCAACTTTCTTTCTTGGCTTGTTTACTGCTTCTATTTCTTATTCTTTTTTATTTTGCGAGTGTCTGACATCCGTTTATATGTGAATTTGTGCGTTTCTAGGCATGTTATAGAATCTGGGTCACGGCCGTGCTAATATATACATGTATATGTATGTGGATGATGTGTATGAGTATATATGCTTAATTATGAGTGCTCAGCTTTAACATGATGCATTAAATTAGTAGGCATAATGAATTGGATAGGGATTTGCCCGAAAGCTATAATTGGTTGAAAAGGTAATGTGTGTGATGTATTGATGTTGATGAAAACGAATGGGTTTAATTATTGGGATCAAAAAGTGAAGTCAACAAGTATCACGAGAAATTGTTGTATATTCAATTGTTACTAAAAAAAACAAAAATTATTATATATTGAATGGAGTAAGAAATGCTGCAAAATTCCTTTTTGTTATTATTAGAACATTATCATTGCCCACATCTTTATTTATGGAATAAAGCAAAGTTTGAGCATGAAGATTGAATTGACTAGTCTTAGGTTTCCGCTCCCGATTTGAGTCACCTCCTTTTCTATTTTTTTGATAGGTAAGTCACCTCCTTTTCTTTCTAATGAAATGTTTACGTTCTTCTCTTTCCAGATGATAAATTCTACTATAACAAACTTTCGTTTGGCTTGGGTCCTCTGTGTTTTTAGTCCTTACGTTTGGTGGGTATGTTCTCCTGCAGGAGCAACACTTAGCAAAGGATTTAACCGTGGGTTGGGGACATTATCAGCTGGTGGGCTTGCTTTAGGCATGGCAGAGTTATCGGAATTGGCTGGAAAGTGGGAAGAAGTTTTTATCATTCTGAGTATCTTCATCATAGGTATTTGAGTGTGTCATCAAGTATTCTTCTGTTATTGGAAAAAAGTTTTTTGAATCCTTATTTTTTATTACTGGCATTTCTTTCTGACAAGTATGTGTGGTTTCTAGGATTTTGCGCAACTTATGCAAAACTATACCCAACATTGAAGCCTTATGAATATGGGTTTCGGGTCTTCTTGTTGACTTACTGTTTCATTACGGTATCTGGCTATAGGACAGGGGAATTTATGAATACAGCCGTGACCCGATTCTTGCTCATTGCACTTGGTGCTGGTGTTTGTTTGGTAGTAAACATATGCATTTATCCCATCTGGGCTGGTGAGGATCTGCACAATTTGGTGGCAAAGAATTTCACAGGTGTTGCAACATCTTTGGAAGGTGTGTCTGCTTCATGTTTTTATTATATCCTTCCAAGAGTAAAATTGCTCCACTCAGTAAATTTTTTCTATGAAGATTCATGTTTTATTGTCTTCATTCGTGCTTAACTCATTTATATGAGATTATATTTCAGGTTGTGTTAATGGTTACCTTGATTGTGTCGAGTACAAAAGGGTCCCTTCAAAAATTCTTACCTACCAAGCTTCGGATGACCCTCTGTACAGTGGCTACAGATCAGCTGTAGAATCTATAAGCCAAGAGGATGCTCTGGTATTGTTTAGCGTAATTATGCTGGATCTGCAATTCATTGTATTGACAGTATTGATTACTATGTAATGCTTCATCTCCAAGTCATTGCATTGATAGTATTGATCACCATATAATTTCTGACTCTTCCTTTTGTTTGAAGATGGGATTTGCTATTTGGGAACCACCTCATGGTCCTTACAAAATGCTTAAATACCCATGGAAGAACTACGTCAAATTAAGCGGTGCATTGAGGCATTGTGCATTTATGGTCATGGCTTTGCATGGATGTATACTTTCAGAAATACAGGTGCATTTCAACTGTATCTACATTTTTGTGTGGTTGTTAGAAGGAACAGTTGGATCCTCCTTTTCATATTGCAAACGATGCTGGGGTTTGTTTGACAACGTTAACATTTTGGAGCTTTGAGTAAATTTGCTTTATGGTTGTTTCCTGCAGACTGTTTTCGTCTTTAAAATCCGTTCACTATAATTTGAACTGTCAGATCATATATTTATGTTCCTGTAGAGTTTGTTTCAGAATTTTTTAAACATTCCTTGAAGAAAGGTCCTAGGCTTGGTGGTTATTGTACCAAAAATATCATTATTTCTTTTTTCTTTTGTTTTAAATAACAACCCGGACAATTCTTCTGCACATAATTCGTGTTATCTGCTTTGACCTTCAGCAGAATTGGTGGTTATGCTATTCCATATCTCAGATTACTTGAAGTTGCATTCATGTGCATAAGAAAGTGTGGGTGTTTGGGTGTCCACTTATTAAACTTCCATTGCTTGTAAATGTAGGCCCCTGCTGAAAGAAGACAGGTTTTTCGAAGTGAGCTTCGGAGAGTGGGTTTTGAGGGTGCTAAAGTGTTGCATGAACTTGGGCACAAAGTGAGAAGGATGGAGAAATTAGGTCCAGCGGACATACTTTATGCAGTGCATGAGGCTGCAGAAGAGTTGCAAAAGAAGATTGACCACAAATCATTCCTTCTTGTCAATTCTGAGAGCTGGGAAATTGGAAACCGGCCGGAGCTGGGAGATCCCCAGGATTTTCTGAACTTGGATGAAGAAAGTAAAATCCTTGAACACAAGTCCCTGAGTGAAACTGTACTAGATCTCAGATCGGTTCCAGTTTCACCCAGTTGGGATCGAAAGGTCCGCATAAATCCCGCCCTGGGTGCTGGTGTTCCTCCAGAAAACGTGTTCATGAAACAAATATCATGGCCCCGACGTGTTTCATTTAATGCCGACGCGGTGCTGATAGAGGAAGAATCAAAAACTTATGAAAATGCTAGCGCACTGTCATTAGCCACGTTTGTATCCCTTTTGATTGAATTTGTTGCAAGGCTTCAAAATCTTGTCAACTCATTTGAAGAATTGAGTGACAAAGCAAACTTCAAGGATCCTGTTGAGCAACCATCAACATTAGAGCCCGAGGGGCTTTGCAACAGATTGTTCAACTTCCTAAAGTCCCGGAACTCGATACGTCATCTACTCAGTTAGAAGTCTAAAGATGATGGAAAACAGGTGCCCTTATTACCTTATGTATCATCTTCCAGGAGCTATGCCTTCTAATATAGCCCCCAAATTGAAGCCTTCATTAGTCGGCTATAAAACACAATGGAGACATATTTCTGCTGTTTTTCTTGAAGATGAATGTGCTTACTTGTATCAATGCTCTCCAAGAGAAATTCCGATGGAGAATTTGCAATCCGTATACCCTGATCGTGATCACAACATATATGTATGTGTTACTCTTAAAATGTTGTGGTAAAGATCGTTCATTAACTCAGAAGCCGAAGCGCATGCCAACCCAATAAAATTAATGCTCTCTTTCTGGGGGATTGTCTACCTTTGGATTTAGAGAGTTTTATCTTGTTTCATCTTATTATTATAATTTTATTAAATTTTCACGCAAACTATATTAAACAATTCAACCTTTTCAAATATTAATTTAACTTTTTCAAATTTTAAAATAATAATAATATAAAAAAAATAATATTTAATTTTTATTAAAAATTATTTCATCCCATCTCTAAGTCCAAATGAGCTATAAAATTTTTATTTTTATTCTTTTATTATCTCTTACTATGAGAGGGTTGGATGGCTAGGATTACTTAAAAAAATATTAAGAGCCGAGTATAGCTCATTTCTATGACAATTTTTACAAAAATACAAATGTTACAGTTGAAAGAGATTTTATAAAAATACATTTATAAATTAATATAGTCTTTTATTATACGTTATATTTATTTTATAATAAAAATAATTTTACAATCTGATACATAAACTTCACATTTAAGTCACCATACAAAATGTTTTACACATATTTTGTAATATGGAAGAAATTTATCCGTTTGGAATGTTTGGATACAGAGATGAGATATGAAATTTTTAAAATTTTTCATAATTTCATTTCTAAATATTATTCAAATATAAAAGATTTTTTAATTTCAAATTTTTAAATTTTTTATCTAGTCATTATACAAACAGAAAAATTAATACAACTTTTATAAACTTTAAAACAAAAATAATATTACAAAATTATATTCAAATAAGTTTTTAACTTTATAATTTTTTTTTAACTTTTTTTTTCTCTCATTTTCAAAACTTATGCTATTAATAGAACTTTAAAATACTCCAAATATCCAAGTGAGCCCTAAATGTTTTTAGTAGGAAAATGCTTACCTCACATATAGTGATCACCGATGGAGACCATTAATTCAGTTTTTTTATTTAAATTTATTTACTTAATAATTAAGTAAATATTATGTAATAAATTTATGATTTTTATTTATTTTAAAAAAAATTTAATAGGTTCAAAAAACTATTAAAAATTAATAATAATAAAAAAATTACCTATTGCATGCCTCTCTTGATGGCCTCCTAACGTGGGAGTAGCACCACCTTGTTTGTTTTTGTATTTTTTTGTAAACACCACCCTTTTTAGTATTCTGTGTCTAGTTTAATTGTGAAGATGGACAAAAGATAAATGATCCGACACAATCTCAACCGCTAAAAATCTTAAGCTGTAAGCAAACATTACCCTTTTTTTTTTTTATTTCAAAATATAATGTGTCAAAAGAGTCAAAAGTAGGTTACTCAAGAGCAGGTTATTTTTCTCTACAAAGTAGGTTTGTACTTTCCTCAGGAAGTACATTATTCGCAAGAAAAAAACATATTTGCCTTTTGAGAGCTTTTTAAAATGTTCCTTATCTCCCCCGAATCTTTTTCCCGATATCTTTCAAGCACACGTGAAGTAAAAGAACAAGTAATTTGAGATTAATTTCATTTCTAAAATAAACTCAATCCCATTTTAACTAGGAAAAGTTTTCGCCATTTGGGATTGTACTTGGTCTACTTAATTGAAATTCGCTCACAATGCCCTAAAATTTAATGAAGTGGTAATAAGATTTTGGCCAAGTGTTATTAGCAAAGAATTCTTAATTTTTCATGATGCGTGTCTAGGTATGATTAGTGTTATAAGTGCATTTTACGATCTCAATTGCCAAAAGTATGGTTAAATTACCAATACCAAGCTCCTTGAGGTGTACACCCATGGTTTGGGAAATAAACTTAACTTGCATAGTATATAGGGGACACTAAAATTTAACACAATTTGTTACCTAGGTTTACATCCGCGAGTTTGGGGTGTGAAATTCACTATAAATAGTATTTGATAATTGCATTCTTTCTCTCTTTAGCTCTCTATTATGCTAAAAAATAGAAGAGAGGGAAGAGGGAAGTAGATGAAGTTTATCATTTGGTATTAAATCTTTTGAATATCCAATACCCCATTTTCTATTTTAGCTCTCTAGTTTGTCCTCTCTTCCTTTCTTGGTTCCTAGGGCTTCAAGGAAGCTTGACCTTGGCAATGCAAGAAGCCTTGAAGGCGGGAACCCTTAATGACGATATAATTTCCATGGGGTCATTGAGGATTAAACCTTGGGGAGGCTTTCCCTCGATGATGCTTGAAGTCTCAAGGGGTCTATGAGGATTGGACCTTAAAGAGGCTGGCCTTTGAAGATGTTAGGGGTCGTGCCTCCCGATTTTTAGGAATTATTGTGGATTGTAGGATTATGGCATTCACAACCAACTTAGGGTGTTAGGAGGATGTACCCAGTGTACTTTGGAGATTCTTGCTAGTCTAGGGGAAGTACCCTTGCCCCTAATCTTTTTATAAATTTTTGTGAGTTGTAGATATTTGGTGTCCCCGACCAATGTGTAGTGCTGATGTGACGTTACCTCAAGGTATAAAAATCATTGTGGGTTGCAGTATGTAGGGTTCAAGATTGACATATAGTGGTGATTGGACATAGCCCTAGGCTTTGGAAATCTTTGTGGGTAGTGGGGATGGAATGGGGCTTTTGTACCTAGCCATATCAGGCCTAGTCCATTTTGCCGAAACTTGTGGCCCACGACTTGGCAAGCTACGGAATAAAAATGGGGAAACTCAGGCCGACCCAAGAAGGGAGAAACACATAGCATACTCTCAGACACGACATATTAATGAGGGAAAGACTAGTTGAAATCCTGTTCCCAACAAGATCAGTGGCATTAAATTTGATGTCGAATGACCAACGCTAGGGTCGAGTTGATGTCGCTAACAGGGACAACTGCATTCAATGCGACACCACATTGTCTGGAATAGAGAGTGATCATTATAGTGATAGAGGAGATAGAGATCCCTTAAGGGACATGGGTATAAATAAGAGGGAGCAGACAAAGAGGGAAGGTGAATCACTCTAAACTCACTCTCTACTATTTCTCTCTTTTCTCCAGCACTGAATATATTCTAACTTTGGAATCGAAAGAGTCATGGACACAACCGACCACCATATTATTCTCTTCTACAGGAACTCGGGGCAATTCAAAACTAGTGGTAACAAAACATGCTTTAACATTGGATATTGTGTCTGCGATCGATGTATAGCTTTGGCAAGACATACCTCGGGCTTTAGGATCCTTGCAGGTCGGGGGGATGTGTTATGAAGCTGAGTTACGGGCTAGAAGACAATAGAAGGGGGAAGAAGTACTTAGAAGAAAAGAAAGAGGGAGAAGTTTTGGAAAAGAAGGAAATGGTGTCGCATGGTTAGGGAATGGAACACGACCTCGTTTTGCAGAAAAGAGGAGGAATAGGTAGTAACAAATGAAACATTGCATATTAGTCTAATAAATTGAGTCTGAGTCATATGCTGTGTTTAATGTATTATTTAGGGTCTGTTGAGTTTGTTATTTCATTTACAAATTGCAATCTTCCATGAGGGGAGTTTAGGGCTACTGTCAGTACATAAAAGATATGCTAGAAAGGGAAATGTATTTTGGAATATTGCACAATCTAAAGTTTTGAAGGGAATTGGGATGCCTCGAACAATCCCAAGATGTGACTATTTTCTCTAAATTCCATTCTCTACAAATGTTCTCTCATAATTACTTTCATATTTCTCTTCCCATCTATTTCATTATTTTGCTTGAGGTAGATCTTAACAAAGTGGTATTAAGAGCCATTAATCTTGATGGCAGAGGGAACATGATCAAAATCCAGCAAGAGAATTGTCAGTGGCAGGTTGAGCAACATGAGGTAAATATTCAGCAACTTAAGGACAAAATGGAACAATTAGCTAATATGATGAAAACAATTGTAGTAAATCAAAACAATGTGGGTAATAGAGAATTACAAGTCGACATTGATTTCGAAACTCATGAACAATGGAGGGGGTTTCCAAGAGGACTGAGGTTGAATTATCACTTTGATGGTGATAATTCAGTTGCTTTGTGCTTCAAGGCTAATCAGTATTTTGAGTACAACCAAACCCAGCCTATGTATCACTTGTTAATGGCCTCCTACCACTTGGAGGGGAAGCAATGGTCTAGTACTAGAACGTTGTGGAGAGTGGGATTTTTAACAATTGAGAAAGATTTTGTAGAGCACTGCAAATGCGCTTTGGCCCCATTGTGTATGATGACTCAATGGAAGCCCTTACCCACCTCAAATAGACCTCAATAGTAGCAAATTACAAAGCCCAACTTGAGGCCCTATCGAATCGACTAAGGGGCCTCTCAGAATACCACAAGCTCAGTTATTTTTTAAGTGGATTGATAGACGAGATCTACTTGCCCATAAGAGTGTTAAATCCCATCGATTTGAATTCTGCCATTGGGTTGGTAAAGATTCAGGAAGAATATCTCAATAGCACTAAGAAATCTATAAAAGTGGGAAGTGATAGATGGAACTCACCTGCAATAGGTTGACACTTCTAACAAGTGGCAAAAGTCATTCCCTTCAACTAGAAGAATCTCCTATGCATAGATGGATGAGAAAATTAAAAAAAAATGGTTATGTTATCATTGTAATGAAAAATGGAACCCTGTTCACTTATGTAAAGGCCCTAAAGTGTATTTGCTACAAGGGGTGGAGGATGGAGAGGAAGAAATGCATGAGGAAGTCTATTGTGATTCTGCAGAAATTGAGAAAGGTGGAATACATCCTGTGGTTAAGGGGAACCCAAAATATCCATCCATGCAATGGCTAGAACATCTACTCCAAATACTATGAGGTTGTTGGGCAGAATCAATGGTGAAATGGTGGTGATATTGGTGGATTCTAAAAGCACTCATAACTTCCTTGATCCATCAATAGCTAATAAGGTTAAACCCTACATAGAAGAAGGGTTCAAGCTAATTGTCAAGATAGCCAATAGAGATATAAGTAAGAGTGAAGAATTTTGCAAGGACCTCACAATCGAACTCCAATGTAATAAGTTCCAATCTTCCATTTATTTGCTAAAACTTGGGGGTTGTGGTGTAGTGTTGGGGGTGCAATGGTTGGAAACCTTGGGACCCATAGTGTGAGATTTTGCTAATTTACGTATGTAGTTTGAAAAATGGGGTTGTAAGATTAGGTTGAATGGGTTATGTATAAATAATTTGACCTTTAAAGAGTTTGAAAAGTTAGTGCAAGTGAGTTAATAGATAGCTTATTGAAAGAGTTTAATGAGGTTGTTTGCTAAACCTAAGGGCCTCCCTTGTTGTAGGCCCCAAGACCCACAGAATTGTCCTTAAGGAAAGAATTGTCCTTAAGGAAGGAACCCAACCCATTTCTACAAGGCCCTACCGATATCTATTTTACCAAAAATTTGAGATTGAAATGATAGTTGCTGACTTGCTTAAAACAGGGGTAATAAGGCTAAATTCCAGCCCTTTTTCCTTACCCATGTTATTAGTATGCAAGGCGGTTGGCAGCTGGAGGTTTTGTATGGATTATAGGGCTCTAAACTAGCAAACTATAAAAGATAAGTTCCCATTTCGATGATTGACGAGCTCTTGGGCGAGCTATTTGGGGCAGCAGTGTTCTCTAAGTTGGATTTAAGCTTAGGATGCCACCAAATAAGGGTAGTACATGAAGATGTACCTAAAACGGCCTTTCACACTTATGAAAGGCACTATATATTTTTAGTGATGTCCTTTGAGTTCAGTAATGCCTTTTCAACATTTCAAGGCTTAATGAATGATATTTTTGAGCTCTTCCTAAGGAGATTTGTGTTGATGTTCTTTGACAACATCTTGGTGTACAACAAAGACCTATCCGAGCAGTTGGCTATTTGAGGTTGGTTTTGGAAAAATTACAGCAACATAGTCTTTTGGTTAAGGGGTCTAAATGTACTTTTGGGGGTGAGAGAAGTGGATTATTTGGGTCATATAATCTTAGCAGAGGATGTAAAAGTTGACCCCAAAAGAGGATGTAAAAGCAGAGGAGTGGCCACAACCTACTAATTTGTAGGCACTAAGAGGGTTCCTTGGGTTGATGGGCTATTATAGGGAATTTATCAAAGGCTATGGCTTCATTACTGCTCCACTCATTGATCTTCTTAAATAAATACATTTACATGGAGTGAAATAGCCATCAAGGCCTTTAAGGAACTCAAGAGGGCAATCACCAAACCCCTGATGTTGAGACTACTAGATTTCATCAAAACATTTACAATTGAATATGATGCAAGTGGTAATGGTATGACTACAATATTAATGCAAATAGGACAGCCAATTGTTTATATGAGTAAAGCACTTAAGGGTAAAGCCCTCCGACTATCCACCTACGATAAAAAGCTATTAGTAGTGGTTATTGCAGTACAAAAGTGGTGCTCTTACCTGTAATACCCGAGTCTTACTACATGGGTCTTTACGTCATTTTATTTTATTCCTTAAGTTAAATATGTTCATGTAAATATTTTTATTATTTTATTAATTCAATTTATTTTATTCTAAGATGTGTGTGTTTTTATTTTATGTGAATTATTAAAATAAGTTGAGATCATGATTTGAATACCTTGAATATATTTTCTCTTAAGTCCTTTAACTTTAAATTATTTATGAATTTGGCTCAATGGTTTTACACCATTGGATATAGTAGTTGGAGGGAATAATCTTTTTAAACTTAATCCTAGCCATCCAAACCATGCTTTTTGGATAAGTTTTGACTAGTCTAGTAATTCCTTCTCCTTCCCGTTGGTTGCTTTGATAGGATAAGCTTCATTGAATTAATTATGGATTTGGCCACTAAACCTACACCATTGGATGGTGGTAGGTATGAGCATTATCTTCCCAAATTTAATCTAAGTCGTCCAACATCCACCTAACCAAGATAAGCTTTGACAACATTTTTCCTAGTGCTTTCCGTAAGCTAAAGGCCAAGAGCTTGTCTCTTCTTATCATTTCCTCAAGCTAGAGTCGACCATCACTCCCTCTCCTTCTTCTTTCATCTACCAACTTAAGACAAAAAGGGAAGGTTCCTTCTATCATACAAACCATGTGACTTCCTAAAAAAAAAAAAAAAAGAAGGAAGAAAATTATTTCTTTTTCAAGTATTCTACATCTTTTCCCTACCACTTTGAAGTTTCTTATAGTTGGGAATTTTCAAGTGCTTTCATCTTTTAAGAAGTGAAGAAACTTGGGATAAGAGTTCCTAACTTATTTCTTAGTATAGATGATATATGGGTTTTGAAATACATAAACCATCCTATATGTATATGTTCTGTTTTAAGTGATTAAACACATGAAAGTTGTTTTAATATTCTGTTTTTGTGTATATATATGTATATGTTCTGTTTTAAGTGATTAAACACATGAAAGTTGTTTTAATATTCTGTTTTGTATATGTATATATATATGTGCTCTGTTTTAAGTGATTTAAAATGCATAGATGGGGTTGTTTTAATGTTATGTTTTCTTCTATAAGAGGCTAGATGTATTAAGATTATTTTGTCTATATGTAATCTTATAAATTTGTTTAAAAGGGGGTGTTAAGTGATTTAATTATAGACTTGAACTAAAGGAGTTGAATTACTTAAAGGATTATTTTAGTTATTTCCTATGTTATGCCTTACTAAATAAAATGTGTTAACTAGGTTAATTATCTTCCTATATTTTTCTTGTAAGGAATTGTTGAGAGGGTAGTCATTGAAGTAACATTAAGGGTAGAAAACGACATTAGGTTTATAATATTTTAGTTTATCGTTAAGTGGAGGTTTAAAGAATGTTGGATGAGTATTAACACACTTGTTATATATTGGATTAGGATTCACTGAAGTTGAAGAGATTTCAACGGGTCGAGGTAAGTAGCTATGACCATGTGCCCACGCCAAGTCCTCTTGTGGAAGAATATTTCTCTATCTCTTTCCAAACGTTCCTCTAATTAAAGAATAAATGAATTTATATTATGTACAAGCCTTTCTTGATAGCCCCTGTTAAGCACCCTATTAATTATAATTGTTTGTATGTGTATATAGTAATGCATGCACGTAGATTCTAAGTCATGGAACTTTCATACATGCTCCTTGAAATAACTAAGGTTCTATTTATATGTAAGCATGACATGAAATGCTAATTTCCAAAATAAATGCATATGCATTGAACTAAGAAAGATAATGAAAATGATTGATTTCAAAGAAAGAAAAGAATGGAATCAAGGTTAATGTATGAAAATATGTAATGGCCATATGAAGGAAAGGGTACCAAAGAAATGGGCAGATTGCAATGCAGGATAAGTAGTACTGGTAGTGCACCCAGTGCTGCTCCCTGACAGAAAGGGGTTCCTAACCTGTGGCCACGGGTGGAATCCAGGTCCAATAGGACCGCTAACCCCAACACACGGGGCGTAATAGTGTGTTGGCCAAAAGAAAGTGAAAGATTAAATTTAGTGTATGCATGAAGATATGATATATAAGTATGTATGAAAATAAGAAATAAAGATTTGGCATAAAAGTATGAAGTGAGTATATACATGATAGTAAGAAGTAAGTGTATGCATGATGTTATAAAGAAAGTATATGCATGGAAGTATTGTCAGAGTTAGTATTGGTTTATGGATGCATGTTTTCAATAGAAAGAACTATATGCTTATTAAGTTAACAGCATGATGTACTGCTTACTGAGTATTAGACTCATTTTGTGTTTATGTTTTTAAACGTCCAGGTACAGATGAATCTGCTGAGCAGTTGGGTAGTGCTGAGGAGGGAGAGGCTGATGTTTAGTAGTCCCTGGATAGTTTGGTTCTTTATAATGTGTGTTTTATGGTGAGGTTATGGAAACTTATCTTGTTTAAAGTTAGTAGGAACTGAGTTCTTTTTTATTTAAAGTTGTTATGTTAAATAAATGGATGACGGACTCAGAGAGTCCTTTGTAAAGAAATGTAAAGGTATGTCTATTAGATGTTTCTTTCAGAAAAAAATAAAATTAAAATAAAAAAATATTTAATAAAATAATAATAATAATAATACTAATAACAATATGGGCATTCATTTAGAAATAAATTTACTGATATAATAGGACAAAGAACAGGTACGGGATCACAGTCTCGCTCTTGATAGGGTGGGGTTGTGACATTACCTGTTGGGGTAGTCCTTTGTTATTAAGACTGACCAACAGTCTCTTAAGTTCTTAGTAGAGTAGAAAATTGGAATTGAAACATAGCAAAAATGACTCTCTAAATTACTGGGGTACAATTTTGTGATTGAATATAACAGGGGGAAGGAGAACTGTGTGGAGATGCCTTATCACAAAGGGAAGAAACAGATTTTGAGATAGATGAGTTAATAGCCATTGCCAACTGCAGATTGGATTGAGGAATTGAAGCTAAAGTATTTGAGGAAATGGTAGACTTAGTCAACAAACTCAGAAATAATCAATTAGTTCATAAGGGATTTACATTACAAGATGATTTGATACTCAAAAAGGGGAGATTTGTGGTAGTCCCCGATTCTCCCTTCAAGGAAAAAGTTCTTAATTACATCCATGCCAACACACAGGTTGGCCATACAGGCTTTCTAGAGACTTACCAAAGGGCCAAAGGTGATTTTTATTTGAAGGGAATGCAAAAAGATATAAAGAAAATGGTTCGAGAGTGTGACATTTGTTAGATTAACAAGACCGAAACCACACTTCCAATAGGCCTATTGCAACCATTACCCATCCCACATCAAGCTTGGACTTACATTTCACTTGATTTTGTAAAGGAACTCCCAATGTCTTAAGGGTTTAGTGTGATCCTAGTAGTGATAGATAGGTTCACTAAATATGGGCACTTTATGCCCTTATCGCATCCTTATTCAACTCAGAATGTGACACAATTATTTTTATATGGGGTTTTTAAGCTACATGAAATACCACAAATCATAGCGTCCGACAGGGACACCATATTTTTCAACTCTTTTTGGCAAGCCTTATTCAAGCTACAAGAGTCATCACTTCACTATAGCTTGGCTTACCACTCACAATCTAACGCCAAGGCTGAGGCTCTAAATAAATGTCTAGAGTGTGCCACCTAAGGTGTTACGCAGGCGACAAGCCACGCAGTTGGTCATAATGGTTTCCCATGGTAAAGTGGTGGTACAATAGCTTTTACTACAACTGCACCAAGATCAGTCCTTTTAAAGTACTTTACGGTTACCCCCCTCACAATCTCCTTTCATATGTTCCAGGCACCTCAGCTAGTGTGGATATGGACCAATTGTTACTAAATTGAGAGCAAATTCAAAACTTGCTCAAGGAAATTTAACATCAGCACAAAATAGGAAGAAGATCTATGCAAATAGGAAAAGAACAGAGAGAAAATTTGATCTTGGAGAGTGGGTTTACCTCTGTTTACGATCTTACTGCCAGAAGTCAATGGTTGCCTACCACAACCTCAAGCTCTCCCCATGGCTTTATGGCCTTTCAAGGTGGTTCAGAAGCTCGGTCATGTAATCTATTGCTTGAATCTTCTAGCCTCTTCCAAGATCCATCCCATTTTCCATGTTTCGTGCTTTAAAAAAAAACTTGGGGCTAACATCCACCCCATTCCATCATTGCCACCAGTATCTCCTCAAGGGGACATCATGCTCGAGCACAAAACGATAGTGAATCGACAACTCAAAAAGTTGGGGCAGAGGGTCGTGATTGAAGTGCTTATCAAATGTGTTGGAACTTCCTTAGACGACAACGGCTGGGAGGTGTTACAGAAGTTGCAAGAGCTTTACCCACACCTTGTGGACAAGGTTCTCTAACAGGAGAGGATTTGTTATGAAGCTGAATTACGAGCTAGAAGACAATAGAAGGGGAAAGAAGTACTAAGAAGAAAAGAAAGAGGGAGAAGTTTTGGAAAAGAAGGAAATGGTGGTTGCATGGTCATAGAATGGTGCACGACATCATTTTGCAAAAAAGAGGACAAATGGCTAGCAACAACTGAAACGCCGTGTATTAGTCCACTAAATTAAGTTTGAGTCATACACTGCGTTTAGTGTATTATTTGGGGTCTATTGTTATTTCATTTACAAATTGTGATCCTCCACATGGGGGAGTTTAGGGGCTTCTGTCAATATATAAAAGAGATGTTGGAGAGGGAAATGTATTTTGGAATATTGCACAGTTTAAACTTTTGGAGGATTTGGTATGCCTCAAACAATCCTAAGTTGTGACTATTTTCCATGAATTACATTATGACAAATTTTCTGTCATAATTTCTTTCATATTTCTCTTCCCACCTGTTTCATTATTTTGATCGAGTTAGATCTTAACAAGATGTAGCATCTACAATCGGCGTGCAATGGCAAGAAGACATACTCCTAAACTTTGGAAATTCCTAAAAGTAGCGGGGATGTTACATCCATGATCAATGTGGCGATATTATCCATAATCCAAATAAGATTAGCTTGAGGATGGTTGCTGCCAGCAGGTTAATGCTTGAGCCCTGAGTTATATGCTAGAGGGCACAATGGGCTTTAAGCCTTTAAGATAAGGCTCAAGAAGTGCCCTAAACTTGATGCAGAAAATGGCCACAATGATGCTTCGAGGTAATGTTCCATAAATCAATCCTAAGTACAGTACTAAAGGCTATTGGGGCTTCGAGACAAGGCTTGAAAAGAACTCTAATTTTGTCATGAAAGTGCTTATATAATATAATTTGATTCGTAAAATTTAAAGTTTAAAATTTCTTTTTTGAATTAAATTATATCACTTCAAAAGTATAGGATGTAAAAACCTTCAAATAAAAATTATTCTAGACAAGAAACCATATCCAAGGCAAGATGCTAAAGCCCATTGGGAGGCTCCGAGACAAGTCGAGAGGGAGTAACCCAATGAATCGGATATAATATTTTAGGGCGAGATGCTGAACTCGGATAGTGTCAATTGTTCCAACTCGGCTTCCTAGCGGTAGTAACAAACGAATCTAACCCAACCAAAAAAGGTAAAAAGAAAAAAGAATCGGCCATAATATCGGGGCGGACACGAGTTAATCCAATTTGAATCGGGACGATCAGTCCACAAAAGAAAATCCCGAGGATCTGTCCCCCATCCCTCTTCTTCTTCTTCTCCATCTTCCCCGTCCACTAGAAGATCTGTCCCCATTTCACCGCCACAGTTCATAGTAGATCGACCCCTACAACAGTCGCCCTCTAAGGTATAGGTATTCCAAATTTCCCCCCTCTTTCTCGCCTAGCTTCGATTTTTTTGTGCTTTTCTCATGTGGCTGCATGATTTAAATTTTGCACCTAATAACAATTTTCTTTCTAGGTTTTTCATTTCTATGATATTATATGATCTTTCTTTTCACTAACAATTTCCACTCACAAATGGAAAAAGAACCGCGGATAGAGATCTCATCGCAAATTATTTATATTTTGTTCTTTTTCACCTCTACGTATTCGTCCTAGCGATATTTATCCACGAGTGTGCTTTCGCTTTAAGGTGCAGTGTTTGCTTTCGGAGAAAATGAAGGAAAGGAAAAGAAAAGGCGGTTTGTCTTGGCTTGTTTATAACTGAAAAATTAGTTACAACTTAGCCAAGTGAAGTGGAGTGGATCTTTTTTTATTTTGAAATCATTCCATAACTTCTAGTCTTCAAGATTTGAGGATCTGTTTTATTTTCTCTTCATTTCGAAGGAATCGAACCAATTGTTACGTTTTTTTTAAGTAAAATTATAATCGTTTAGTAAATGGTTTCTTCGTTTCCAGCTTCCTGGGTCTTCTGAGACACAATGGCTATGATCGAAGAGCCACTCTATCCCATTGCCGTCCTAATAGACGAACTAAAAAATGAAGATATTCAGCTCCGATTAAACTCGATCCGACGGCTCTCCACAATTGCTCGCGCACTCGGAGACGAGAGGACCAGGAAGGAGCTGATTCCTTTTCTCAGCGAGAACAACGACGATGACGACGAAGTGCTTCTTGCAATGGCCGAGGAACTGGGGGTATTTATTCCCTATGTTGGAGGTGTTGAGTATGCGAATGTGCTGCTCCCACCTTTAGAAACTCTCTGCACAGTTGAAGAAACTTGTGTAAGGGACAAAGCGGTTGAGTCCTTGTGTAGAATTGGGGCGCAAATGAGGGAACAGGACTTGGTCGAGTACTTCATTCCTCTGGTTAAGGTCAGATGTTTGAACTTTCCTTCGTTTTCTTTTTATTTTGGGAAAAGCAGTGGAGGATTTTATTTATAAAGGCAAGGCATAGACCAAGTACATGGGTTGTCTTCAGGATTTTCCTTTGTTTCTTTCAACTTCTCCTAGTTCATTTTGGTGTTTACTCCATTCATTTAAGTGTATCGTATCATACCTATAAAAAAAATTTTAAGTGTATCGTAACCATCATATATTTAATTAGCTGCACAAATTAGATAGGTTAAAATAGGTATTGTCTCCAGTTACATTGGTTCAGGGTTTAACCAGGTAAAAAACATCGTGTTTGCATGGTCTCCAAAATTCCTTATCATAAAAAAAGTACTAGTGAGAAATACATATGTTAAAAATTTCATGCTTTTATGATGCCAAGGCAGGGACAATTTTATGTAAATTAAACAATTTTCACATAAAACATATATGGGACATTTTTGTCTGACAGACTTCCGACCTTCTTTCAAACTTATAAAAAAAACATATATTGGACATTCTTGTGATGTACTTTATTATATTTATAAATAAACAATGCTGTAAATACAAGTCTTTTACAAATCATGCTTGCCGCTTTTGTCATTAGATAGCACAGATTTATCTGCTCAGGTAGTGGTGTTTTATTATTGTTATACACTCTTTTCGTTAGAAAGGAAAGTTTTTGGCAGTTGGTTTACTCAAGATGCCATTGGGATCATCCTTGTTTTTATACTGATCTCTCATGATTGGTGATCTTGTCATACCTCAATACAATTAGGACGACATTGCAACTTTCTTTTAACACATCACGATCTTCTAACATTTAGAGACTGGCTGCTGGTGAGTGGTTTACTGCTCGAGTCTCCTCATGTGGACTGTTCCATATTGCTTACCCGAGTGCCCCAGAGACATTAAAAACTGAACTACGGACAATTTACAGTCAGCTGTGTCAAGATGACATGCCTATGGTTAGGAGGTCTGCTGCAACAAACCTGGGAAAATTTGCTGCTACTGTTGAACTTGCCCATTTGAAAACTGACATTATGTCTATATTTGAGGATCTGACTCAGGATGGTATGTAAATTCCTTTTGGATCTGCAACTTCCTCTATTTGATAACATAATTTAAGCCTGTCACTGTCTTCACTGTTGGAATATCATCGAGTGTTACTCTAATACTGGATTCTTGTGTTCGATTTTTCTCAAAAAGTAAAGTTGGGTACAGGTGTTAACCATACTTTCTTTATTCACGTTAAAGGGTTAATTTAGAATTGGCCCGTTGTAGTCCTGACCAGGTGAAAGCCGAGGCATAAGATGTATTTGTGAATTCTAGGACAGGAATGGTGGTGCCTGTGCAGTTGCTCTCTTTTATCCTTTCATTTCTAGACATGTTTATTTCGTTATTCATGTTTGTTTCTTGCATTGAATTTTCTTCTTTGAATGAAAAGAATTGTGAATAGTGTTGTTGGAGACAAGTATTCCAACTTGAGTTTCTGGTTCTGGTTAAACATCTAAGTGGTTTTCCTTGATGGCTAGGCATAATTCTATCCCCGAGGGTTAATTGTCAACTCCATTTCTATAATTAATCCACTTGCATTTGCACTTACATTATTTTGTTAAGTGCATTAGTTTTTTTTTTATTTTAAAAAAAATGAATTTTCTCTAACTTATCTTCATTTCAGATCAAGATTCTGTTCGGTTATTGGCTGTTGAAGGCTGTGCAGCACTTGGAAAGTTGTTGGAACCTCAAGATTGCGTGGCACATATTCTTCCTGTCATAGTTAATTTCTCGCAGGTATGTTGCGTATACTGTTAATTTGATATTAATTTGATATTCCAAAATTGATTGGCAGCGTGTATTTATTTTACAAGTAATTAAATGTTTTATTAATAATCATAAAGGGCATAGCCCAAGTACACAAGAAGTATATAAAACAAAACACCTAGTTAGAAATAGAAAAAGAGAAGAAAATCACAAAAACTCAGCCCATTAATTTTTATAGAAGTTGTTCAAATGAACAGAGTATTGAAAAAGAAAGTTTTAAGCTCCTTCATTGTTCGCTTGCAATACTCAAAATCTATCATTCCTTGTACTCCAAATGCACTACACTAGGCAAATAGGGACCATCTTCCATATTGCTTCAGTTTGGGGGTTGCCATATGGTCCTTTCCAATTGGCAAAAAAGTCTACTAGTCTCTGATACATAACCAAGCCAATCCAATTTGACTAAAAAAGTCATCCCACAAGGTACTGGATTGTGGGTATCTCACTATGAAGTAAAATGTAGTCAGCAGACTCCCCACTCTTTCTGCTCATACAACACCAATCTACCACAATGAACAGCTACATTTGTTGTGGGTTAATCTTTATCAAACTTTTCTGTTTGCTTTTAACATGATTCTGTAACCCCCTTTATAATTAAAACTCAGTATTTTTAAATAAAAAATAGTAATGCAATCTGTATGTCACTACTTTGGTTGCTTTTATCATGTTACAAGGTTTTCCTACATGGTTTATTAGTACTAATTCGATCAACCATTTTCTATGTCAGCTTCCTTATGGAAGGCCCTTTATCTGTTATGAGAGGAAGGGGTTGGGAACTTAGATGAAATTCTCATCTCATCCCAAAACTTCTCATAATTTCCTTCCCAAACATCATTCAAACACAACACTTTTCAATTTCAAATCTTCAAATTTTTATAAGTGGCAGGGTTAACTACATGTATAAAAACTAGAATCTTAGGATCAAAGGCTTGAATTCTCTGTGGGGAGTTATAAGTGGCGGTTTTTGCTCGTCTTTCACACTAGTGCTCTATGCGTGTCCACAATATTTAAGGAAGACTGTGATTGCTTTTTGTTTGGATAAATTTTTTTCCTCAACTAGACTTGCTTCTTTTTATTTTGAAAACTTCTATATCTGAATGATAAAGTGCAGTATAATATGTAATTTATCACCGGCCACTGTGTAATTACTCTGTGTTTTTTAATAAAGAATTATTACTTATCCGAAAAAAATATTTAATTCACTGTATGCCTGACAAATTCTTTTTCAAACAGGACAAGTCTTGGCGTGTTCGTTACATGGTAGCAAATCAACTATATGAACTATGTGAAGCAGTGGGTCCTGAACCTACCAGGTAATTTCAATTTTCATGCAGAGTAGCTAACTGTTATTTTGAACATTTCTAAAGCAGCTCAATTGTTTCCAGTCTACTGTTGGGTCTGGTATTTTCTTCACGTCTTAATTCTTGAGATTTTGCTTTTTCATATTTTGTAATTTCAGAACTGCCTTTGGATGTTATTTGCTTGACACATTTTTCTTTTAATGATTTGTGCATATATTTTACTACATTTCAAGGACTTTTTGCTTAGATCCTCATTGATGGTTATGGTAATGTTTACATATTTTAGGTCTGACTTGGTACCTGCATATGTTCGGCTACTTCGTGATAATGAGGCTGAAGTACGGATAGCTGCAGCTGGAAAAGTTACCAAGTTTTGCCGGATCTTGAATCCAGAACTCTCAATTCAACATATTCTTCCATGTGTGAAGGTATATGTGCTCACTAAGAAGTTCGTGATTTGGTGTTATGAATTTGATGTTTGATTGTGTAATTTCTACACACTCATAATGCTATTCATCTGTTGCTTGTTCAATAATTTAGGACTGATCTTTTCACCCGTTGCTTGCTTGATAATTTTGACATGAAGTTTGTTTGCTGCAGGAACTGTCAACAGATTCATCTCAGCATGTTCGTTCTGCATTGGCTTCCGTTATCATGGGAATGGCACCGGTTTTAGGAAAGGTAATATCCTGTCCAGGCGTATATACCGTTTCTCCATCCTAGATGGAAAATTATCCTTCCATTCATATCCAGGCAGCCAAAGTATGCTTCTGGCATCAGTTATTGCATCTCTCTTTCTCCTGCTCAACAATAAGTGGTATAAAATGTTGTCTCACTTTTTTTCTCTACCTGATTTTCTGTTCTCACTTGTTTCAGCCAGAAATGTGTCTACACGCTTGCGTACGTACACACACATACACACAGCCACATCTGTAGGTAGTGATCTAATTGCAATGTAATTGGAGAGCATGTGAGTTAGCTTAATGGCTTCTTGCTGTGGAATAAATTTAAGGGCATTAATAATATTTCTCCTTGAAGTTGGCGTGAATACATGTTATCAATTTCAAACTTGCTAGCATCATTTTTCATGTATCACTGGAATTGATGTTTGGATATCTTGGTGGTTTGGTATTTTGGTTCTCATTTAACTCTCACCATAGCGCCCTTCTATGGGTGCTATTCAGTGATAGCAGAGTATGGGGGTGGTGGCAGGAGAGGCTTCATTGTCATCCTTGAAGGCGTGGATGGGAAGGGATGGAGCTGTTTTGCTGAAACTCTCAGGGAGGTGGGTTTTGGAAGCCCTCTGGTAGGCAAAAACAGAGGAAGGTTGGTCATAGTGAAAATGTTTAGGCTTGTGGTTGAGGCTGAAATCATTCCAAGCCTTTGTTGTTAGGGGCTATATCGGGAGGGGAAGGGTCTACAAGGTGTCGTTAATGAGACCAATGTCTTTCCCAACCTTTCAGATTCCATTGGACAATAATAGAGGTTCTTGGGGTAGTGAGACGATGGAGGCATGCGGCGGGTTAGACCATGGTATCAGGCTTACAGACACCTTCCAACTAACACGATTCGATGGGCAGTGTTGGAGTCACTGAGGGAATATAAAGAGTTGTTGCCGGTGATGAAGAATGAGCTGATTGAAGTAAAAGAGAAGATTGTTGATCTTCTCAGTGTATTGATTAGGAGATGGGCTTGGGTGTGAGTTTGGGCCATATATCAGGGGTGGATTAATAGGATGTGGGTAAATCAGGGGCTGTGGGTTTGGGTCGTAAAACAGGGGCTGTCTTGTAGGATGTGGGCCATGGTCCATGTTGCAATGTGGAGAAGATTGTCTTTGGGCTTTAATGTGGGGGCCTAGACCCAGCGAAATGGAGAAAGGAAAACAAAATTTTGGGTCAGACTCTCAAATGCCAACCTAGCCTGGCCTTGTGTGGCAGGTCAAGAGTGTTTCTGGGTCTTACTTAGGTTTGACCTCGAAAAGCTTTTGCCTTGCATCTATGGCTGCTCCTTTGGCACTAGGACTGACACAACAGTTTTTGCCCTGTGAACAGTAGTACTTAGCTGCCAGAGTTTTTGCCGTTGGTCTCACCTATGGCTTCGCCGCTGGTTTTGCCGATTGTTTCACTTTGGTAAGCACTTTTTGGTGCAAAAAATGGAGATTCGTGTCCTTCTAACCTCGGAGTTGAGCTGGATATTTTTTCTTCTCCCCAATCTCCCTAGTCCTTATAATTTTGAAGCTCATGGTAGGGGTTCAGAGCTTGTTCCTTTGTGTGGAGATGCAGATTCTCATTAGACACTCGGGTGAGGGATGACCAGAGGTATGTAGACATGCAATTGGTAACAAGGGAATTGGAGGGTGTGGATTCTGATGATTTTTGTGGAAAGGAGAAGGCTGGTGACGTACCTATTCCTTTATATAACTTTTTCCCAGCTGCAAATATGCCTGGTGTTCTTCAAAATGGGTGCTTAAGAAAGTTAAAGAGATTCAAGATTGCTTGGGGATCTCCCGTGAGGGTTTCGAAGACCAATTTAGGCCTTAGCCATTGCCATTGAAGCATGCCATTCTTCTTCTTCTAGTCAGCTTGGAAAAGAGAATGAGAATTGAAGAGACTTACCTGTACGATAAATATGATGTTGAGGAGGGGAGTGTAAGTCGAGAAAGGACTATGGGAGGGCTTCAAATCTTATTTTATGAAGCCTAAGATACTTTTGTGGACTATTAAGGGGCTAAATGATCTTAACAACACCTTGGTGTTGAAAATGTACTTCGCCAATGGAAGGTGAATGTCATTTATTTGCATGAAACATATAATCTATTGATAGAAGTATTATTAGAAGTTTATGGGGATGTTCTTTTGTAAGATGGATGTTCCTTGCCTCAAAGGGGGCCTCAGGTGGTATTATTTTGATTTTAGATAAAGAGGATTGGGGATCTTATTGAGGAGTGCATTGGGGATTATTTGGTGGCTTGCTTCTTCAAGAATGTGGAAGATGGATTTGAGTGGGCTTTTGTGGGTATTTATGGGCCTAACTTGGATAGCAATAGAAGACTTATGTGGGATGAGATTGTTGGTGTTTGTAGCTGGTGGGACGTGCCTTGGTGCATTGGAGGCGGCTTCAATATTACTCGATTTTCGAGTGTGAGTTTGGGGGGGTCTCGGCTATGCTCGGCCATGGCGGAGTTCTCTAATTTTATTTTTGACTTGGATATATTGGATTTGCCTCTAATTGGGGGTGCTTTCACATGGTTTAACAATCAGGCATGGTTGAAGTTAGATAGATTTCTTGTATCCTTCTTGGGAGACCCATTTCCCAAAGTGTTGTCAAAAGATATTGTCTTGGGAATGTTCGGATCACTTCCCCATCATGTTGGATTGTGGGGCTGTTCACACGGGGGTCGCAGGTCCTTGAAGTTTGAAAATAGGTGGTTAAAAGTTTATGATTTTGTGGATATGGTGAGACAAGGTGGTCTTTTTATCAGTTTATTGGCACTCCAAGTTTTATATTGGAAAGCCAGCTTAAAGCCTTGAATAATGATTTGAAGATGTGGAATGTGGAAGCTTTTGGGAATGTTAATTGTCAAAAGAATTCCCTCTTTGAGGAGTTGTAGAGTTTGGAGGGTAGGGTGGAGATAGGGGCTTTGTCGAAGAAGGAGTTGCAGAGGAAAAGTCTTGTGATTGTTGAACTTGAAAAGATGGTTTGATGGAGGGTATCTTGTCGAGGCAAAAATCTCGGACTCTTTGGTTGAATGAAGGTGATAGATATATGGACAAAGTTTTTTCATCGGGTGGCCAATTTTCATCATAGGAACAATGCCATCGAGATGCTCCATTTTGAAGGTCTTGTTCTCAATGGCCATTTTGAGAACAAGGACCATGTTGTACACTATTATGAGAGAGGCCAAAAACTTACGTGGAGGCCAAAAACTCACACCCTGGAGCAATTTACGCGGAGGCCAAAAACTTGACGGTTTGGCTCTTGAGACAATTGATCTTTTGAGTGCTAATTGGTTGGCAAGACCATTCGAGGAGGACGAGGTACATAATATGCTAAGAGGGATGGCCAAAGATAAAGCTCTTGGACTGGATGGTTTCTCCATGGCATTCTTTCAGGATTGTTGGGACATTGCGAAGGATGTTATGAGTGTGTTTCGTGAATTCTTTTCTTTCAGGAAGCTTGAGAAAAGTAAAAATATGACATTCATTGCACTTATTCCAAAGAGGGTAGGAGCTTCGGATGTGAAGTATTTTTGTCCCATTGACACTGTGAACGGGATATATGAGATTATATCCAAGGTTCTAGCCAATCATATGAGTCCCGGAATGGACAAGATAGTCTCAAAATGCCTTTATTAAGGGAGAAAAATTCTAGACTCGGTGCTCATAGCAAATGAATGTTTGGAGAGTAGATTTAAAACTAGTGTGCCAGCCATTGTAGGCAAGTTGGACATGGAGAAGGCTTATGACCATATGAATTGAGATTTCCTATTTTACTTGCTTGAGAGGTGTGGTTTTGGGGAGAGGTGGTGTACGTGGATCAAGCATTGGGTCACCATTGTTTGGTTCTTTGTTTTGGTGAATGGTACCCCAGTTGGCATCTTCAAGAGCTCGTATGGTTTGAGACAAGGGGACTCCTCGTCCCCTTTTCTCTTTGTGATTATTATGGATTCGCATAGTCTGATGTTGGAGGTTGTGGTTAGTGCGGGGTTTCTCCCTGGCTTCTCTATGGGAAGTATGAACAATGGTTTTATTGATGTTTCCCATCTTTCTGTAGATGATAAACTATTTTTTTGTGATATAGATCCGGGCTATATTCGGTGATGATGGCTTTTTTGCTTTGTTTTGAAGTTGCCTCTAGGGTGAATTTAGGGAATTTTGAGATGGTGTCGGTGGGTGAAGAGCGTAACATTAGAGGGTTGGAAAGTATTTTTGGTAGTAAGGTAGCCTCATTGCCTACGAAATATCTGGGCCTTCCTCTTGGGGTCACGTTCAAGGCAAAAACTATTTGGGATGGGGTAGTGGAAAAGATCGAATGATGTTGGCAGGATGGAAAAAGGATGTACTTGTGAAAAGGGGGAAGAACCGCATTCATCAAGAGCACCCTTTCTAGTCTTCCCACATATTTTCTATCATTGTTTTCCTTGCCGGCTAGAGTAGTGAATTGAATTGAGAAGATTTTCGAGCTTTTTTGTGGGGGAGGAATTGGAGAGAAGACTAAGTTCCTCTTGGTTAAGTGGAATAAGTCTGCTCTCTGATTTCAAGTGGAGGGTTGAGGGTTTGAAATATGAGGATCTTTGATAAGGCACTTTTTGGGAAATGGCTATGGCGGTACCATCATCAGGAAAGGGAGTCTTCGTGGAGGGCTATTATTAAGTCATATTGGAGTTTTTTTTTTGGGTTTTGGGCGGGGGGGGGGGGGGGGGGGGGGTTGGAAGTGAGGGCTGCTCATGGTGTAGGTTTGTTAAAGAATATTAGAAATGGATGGGAGGTATTTGCTTGTTTGATTAGCTTTGTGATTGGAGAGGGATCCAGGGTCAGATTCTAGCATGATATTTGGTGTGATAATTCTGCCCTCAAGACTCTGTTTCCTTCTGTTTTCTGGATGGCTCTTGATCAAGAGGCATCGGTGTCAGATGTTTTAGACAGCTCTAGTGGATCCTCATGGTGGAATGTTCGTTTTCGTAGAGCTGTACATGATTGTGAAATTGTAGTTATTTCCAAATTTCTCAGTTTATCGTATGCTTTGAACATTTTTAGTATTAGGAGGGCAGGATGCTTTGGATGAATAGGGAATAGGAAGTTTATTGTGCGATCTTTGTTCAAGGCTTTGTCATGTCAAAATCATATCTTGTTTTCCTGGAAGTGCATTTGGAGAAGTAAGGTGCTACTTAAAAAATTGATTTCTTTGCTTGGACTGCATCTTTTTGGAAAATATTGACAATGGAGAAAGCGTGGACTCGTTGTGATGGATTGGTGCGACATGTCAAAAAAGAGTGGTGAATCTGTTGATCATCATTTACTTCACTGTGAGGTGGCAAGGGTGTTATGGGCTGAGATTTTTAACAGGACCGGACTTGCATGGGTGATGCCTAAGTGGGTGGTGGACTTGTTTGCTTGTTGGAAAGGGATTTGGTGCACTTCCTAAATTGCGGTTGTAGGGGGAAGGATTCCTTATGTCTCATGTGGTATATTTGGCTCGAAAGGAATGGCTGAAGTTTTTAAGATAGGGAATGCTCTCTGGATGAGCTTAGAAGTTTCTCTTTCTATAGTTTATTTCTTTAGGCTTCTGGCAGTATTTTTAACGGAGCCAGCTTACAGGACTTTTTTGTATTACTTTCTAGTTCCTAACTTGTAACTAGGTGTTCTCTATTGTATATTTCCTGTGTACTTGGGCTATGCCGATTTAATTGTTTCAATAAAATTTTATTTTGATTATCAATTTTTTTTGCCATATAATATAACTATCTTCTGAAGTGGATTTTTTGATTTTGTTTTTTTTCCCCCCTTGTGAATAATGTAACTTCTGTTGGTGGTTGCAGGATGCAACAATTGAGCAACTGCTGCCTATTTTTCTCTCTCTTTTAAAGGACGAATTTCCTGATGTCCGACTGAATATTATCAGCAAGCTTGATCAAGTTAATCAGGTTTTGTCAAAATTTCACTCTCAAACATTAGAGTTCATTCTTTCCGATTTTGATTGAGTTATTTTCTTTTTTATGTTTTTATTTTTTCTTTATCATATGGTAGTAATTATACATGTTGAATTATGTGCAAATGCACACACAAAAGACAAACACATGATTGAGCAACTACTTGGAAAAAATTATATCTCTAGAAAGGATACTTGTTTCTCTCTCTTTCAAGCGCTTGAGCATTTAGTGGTTGGGAAGTTACTCTATGGTATTACTTATAAAAAAAAAAAAGTTACTCTATGGTATTGTACCAAAACTGAAGAGGCTTTTATTTTCCAATATTACTAAACAGAAAGGAAAAGAAAAAAAAGGAAGAGTTTCTCCCCCCTTGCAGTTCTCGGAGTCTCTTAAATTATTTTATCCATATGGTTTATCTGCACCATGTTCTTTTTGGCATTGTCTTAATAGAATCTGATCCTCTACTTGAAGCAGCCCTGTTTCTGCTTAAATGCAGTTGTTATTTTGATGGCCCCTCTTAAATTATTTTAAAGTGCCAGTTACCATAAGAGTGTTCTGGAACATTTGTATTAAGTTTCAATCCAGTCTTGATAATGTTCCTGTTGTAACAGGTCATTGGAATAGATCTGCTGTCACAGTCTCTCTTGCCAGCAATTGTTGAGCTTGCAGAGGATAGACACTGGAGGGTTCGGCTCGCTATAATAGAATATATACCTTTGTTGGCAAGTCAATTGGGTGTTGGCTTTTTTGATGACAAGCTTGGTGCTCTTTGCATGCAATGGTTAAAAGATAAGGTTTGTATAGATTTGGGTTATTAAGTTGTAATTATATTAAACAGGGTGTGCTTATGCTTTTCATTCTATCTTTGTATCTGTTCTGCTTTGCATTAGATTGACATATAATTTCTTTTTTGACTCTTTTAATTACTTAAAAAAAGAGTATCTGTTTTAATTTGCAGTTTCTTCTTGTTGTTGTTAGTTTTACATTGAATGCCAATCCATTTTTGCAAAGCTGTCATCTCCTGCATTGTTGTATTCTCTTTTGAACATTATTCTTCTTTTAATAGGTAGTGAATTTCTCTTTTGTAGAGTCATAAAGTACTATGTGAGAGTTGGTACTTAGAGGTCATGGGATTTTCCTAATTACTACCCATTAGGCATTGTGAGAGGTGTATATAGATATTTTTAGATGGGATTATCTGGGATTAAAAGGGGGAAGAAGTGATTTGGCCCCTTGTAGATTTGATTTGGTCAGGAAACCTCATTTGGGACACCCTGCCTGGCTGAGAGTTTAATTGAAAGGCATTTCTTGCTGAAGGCGATCAGAAGCTTTATGTGGTTGAACTACTGATTTGTTACCATAATGAATTTTGAAGTATTCTCGTAATTGAGTTTTTCAAATACTGGTTGAAAGATTTCTTGATATCCATTTTATGAGCACCTGTATATATTTTCTCATGCAATTTGCTGCTTTGAGTTTTAACTATTATATCTGCTTTGTTTATAAAAAAAAACTATTATATCTGCTTTGCAAGGCTAGCCAGACTAGGTTCGATTCTGCTGGTTTGCAAATTATTAAGTTACTCTTGGAATGAAATATTCTATCAATGAAACCTGGACAGATTGTACATCATTGGCCTCTGGAAGTTCTATAGCCCATATTTCTTAAGAGTACTTGTTTTTGGTAAATTTATTACACGGTGTTTGGGAGAAACTTGTGTGTTGGATTTATTAACTGTAATACCTGATGTGCACAATAACAAGCATGATTATGCAATTTGATTTACTTGATCATTATGATATGTGGTTTATATTTTGCTAATTTTCATGGTATTGCCTGCAGGTTTATTCAATTCGTGATGCAGCTACGAATAATGTGAAACGGCTTGCAGAAGAATTTGGCCCAGAGTGGGCAATGCAGCACATAATTCCACAGGTTCTAGTTTTGTGTCACTGATTTATTTCTATCAATACATCACTATTACGTTTCCTCTCGAAAACGAAAAGGATTACCAGATAAATGCTGGTGCATGACATGGTTGAATACCCTTGATTGTGTAGGAAGCTGGTGAACGGGATCCACATTGTTTGGAACAAGCTCTTTATAATGCTTCCAAGGGATTCTGATTGTAATTTTGATTAGCCATTTAGAGTATCTGCCCAGATATGGTTTGGGCCTTCATTAGGTCTCTACAAATGGTATTCTCAAACAATGTGGGATCCCATTCACTACTTTCTAATACACAATCCAGGGAATTACACATGAATATGTGGTATCTGACAGGTTTGTTATTTTCACAGGTGTAAATTTTCAAAATTATCTCTAGTATATGATGCAACATCAATTTTTCACTTATAAAAACAATATGTAATACGTATCCCTATAACCCTGAAGAATGCAAGAATGTAATTGTCCTGTCACGGTTATATTCATTCCTTTTTAACCTTTGAATGAGAACAAATTCTTTGTCGAAATCCTGCAATTTAGGTGCTAGAGTCGTGAATTCTGACTCCTTTTTTTTATTTTTTTTTATTTTTTAGTGCATATTGGGGTTTTATTTATTAGGAAAGAAATATTTTCTGATGAAAGAGATCTTTAAGCTGGTAAAGAAAATCTGCTTACAAAAGACAATATTCATCAGTAACATACTTTATTGATCAATGCAAAAGGAGCAACCAAGTAAAATGTGTTATTTTAATGAGTAATGCTATATACCACACTACCATCTCACTTGCATCCTTCTATAAATGATGTGGCGCATTTATCATCATTGGATGATAAAGAAGCATGTAATAAATGATCATTCAATGGTGGTAAATGTACCACATTTTACTTAGTGGGATGTAAGTGAGATGATAGTATGTTGTATAGAATTTTCCTATTTTAATTATTATTATTATTATTAGCTCTTTGAAAAGGAGGTATTAACTCATTCCAAATTTTTACTGCATGCAATTTACTTATTTATTTATTCTTTGGTGTAATTCTTTGAAATAACTTGGATTTTCTCTTACAGGTCTTGGACATGACTAACAACTCCCACTATCTATATCGGATGACCATTTTACATGCAATTTCTCTACTTGCTCCCGTGATGGGCCCAGAAATTTCTTGTTCGAAACTCCTGCCTGTGGTCATTAACTCATCAAAAGATAGGTAAAGTTGATGGGTTCTATGTGTGAATTGTGGTTCTGAATTTCTTTCTAATCGTTTACTATAAACTTGGACTGGGGTGTTGACAATTGTACCTTTCAGGGTTCCCAACATCAAGTTCAATGTGGCTAAAGTGTTGCAGTCACTTATTCCCATAGTTGACCAGTCTGTAAGTAGCTAAATCTATTTTGATTGATTTAATGATTACAGATAACTGATGAAAATGATTTTGAGTGAGACCTTATATGGCTAAAGGACATGTTTTGAATTTACAACTGGTGTTATTCTAACATGACTAGGTAGTGCTTCAAGTATGCTCAACTTTATGCACAACATTATACGTATTGAGTGGCAGTCCCATTACATCGGTTTTTTCTTTTCTTATTCTAATTTCGAAATCTTCACCATTTCAATAACACGTCAGCATGTATGGTTATGCATGTAAATTGCAAGTTTAGATAGCATTTTCCCTCTAACATTAGATAAAATTCACCTCTTTCTACTGCACATGAATCTTTTTAGACAATTGGTGATTTAACATGATACTAAGAAGTTATGAGGTTGTACCCTAAGTTCATATAAATTTTCTACATGTTGGGCACATTTATTATTGAGGGTATCTGGCCAACACATTAGGAGCAGTGTTCCAATATTAACCAAATGGTTAAAATCTTGCCAACACATGAGGAGCATGTGTTACAATATTAACCAAATGGTTAAATTCTTCCCTTCTTTCTAGTTTAAGCTGTCGAGACAATTTGTAATTGAACATTTAGATTATTTATGATGCTTGTAGAAAATTCACTATCCTGCTCTAAGAGGGACCAAAAGAATTAAAGGCGAATGTAAAAGGCACGATATGTTGTATCTGGGATAACTAAGGCAGTCTACTGAAATGACTTCATTATCCCACTTGCCTTTGTCTAATAAAGATTGACTACTGATTGGGATGAGTTTTGAACAATGCAGGTAGTGGAGAAGACAATTCGTCCTTGTTTGGTTGAACTCAGTGAGGATCCAGATGTTGATGTCAGGTTCTTTGCCAACCAAGCTCTGCAGTCAAGTGATCAGGTCATGATGTCTACTTAGATTTGACTTTGTCATTGATTTTTTCTTTACTTACAATTTTCATTGTTGTTTTCCTGTCCTATTTGCAAGTTAGCATACTCATTAATGTATTATCTTATTTGAGGTACTAGCAGATTTTTTCCCCCAAGCCAAACAATTTTTTGTCCCCAGATTCTCTAAGACCATTTTGTGCATATAACTATGACTTGTTTCATGCAACAACATTTAGCTTGTGTGATCATGTAATCATCCTTGTTGGACTGTACACCTATTCTTCCATATTAGGGACCTTATTTGGTTGAATCATTTACAAATTAGAGAACTTGTTTAGTTAATTAAAGATAACGAAAATAGCAGCATTATTTCTAGTTTGATTGGCATGCCTTGCAAAGCTTGGATCTTGCAGAAATGGTAGTTTGTCGCTCAATTGATCCATTCCATTGCCAATGTTTGTGATTTTTGAAATGAGAAATGCTACTATGCCGACCTAGTTATACCACCCAACATGGTGGTGCCACGTGGTTTATTAAAAAAAAAAAAAAAAAAAAAACACAAACATAAAAGGAGTAGAGGGAATTTAAAGATTAGTCTTTGATCTATTTTTTGTTCTCGGATGCCATTTTGTTTTGAAAATATTGTTGTTGTTGTTGTTTATTTTTTATTTTTTTATTTATAAAAAAAATCAACCACGTGGTGGTGATGCTATGTCAATTGGGCAAAGTGAGCGGCATAACTGTGGCAACATAGTAGCAATGGCCTCTTGAAATTTTCCAAGTATGGTAAGGTAATTCTGGTGCCCAGTTATGGTGCTCTAGTGAGGACTGCTTGAAATTGCAAGGAGAAAATGAAGGGAAAATAAAGACAAAAAAGAAAAAAGAAATCAGTTTTATACTCAATTAGCGTGAATGGAAATTGCAGAACTTGTCTAAAAACAAGAAGAAAAGAAGAAATTGTTGTTAAGAGACCATAGAGTTGGGGATTCCAAATTATATATATTTACGTAAATGTACGAACGGTAGGATTTGTGTGGAGGGAGTTGAACTGTCCAAGCAAGGCAGAAGTCCACTATTGTCGTGGCCTACAGGTACAATGGTAGAGCATCAAAGTCGAGCTTATAATGAGGAGTTGAGTTCTCCAAGAATAGCCAGACAAGTACGTGGTCTTTGAGTCTCTGAGGCAACTTGGTTACTGTGAAGATGGATATAAATCAGAGACGACATAAAGTTTGGAGTCTGGACTACAAGATGATGCAACACGCAGAGCGTGGAGCAAGGGCTACAAGTACTTGCCTAAACTCGAGAGAGGCTGAAAAGAGATGAATTTTATATTTTTTTAGATATTACATGTAAATCATGAAAGCATGCGACAATAGATTAGACTCGTTACACACCCTCTAAAAAAAATAAAAATAAATCAAATGATGCGTGTTCTGTCTCTTGAAAATTTCTAATATTTTAATATTTATTGATGTGTTAGAAACCAAGTTCAAATTGTATTGTATGACCAATCTTGAGCCATTAATTTATACCTATCTTTAGCCATCAATGGTGATTTTAGGTACACCTACCCCCAATGGTGATTTTAGGTACACCTAACCTTCTTTGTACTCTTTACTATTGGATTGATGACAAGTGTCACAATCCTAACCATTCTTTGTACCAAGAGATCCCTATAAATAGAGAGAGTCCTCATTTGTGTAAGGCACCAAGAAATAAGAAAAAATAAAGTTCTCTAAACATTTCTTTTATATTCAAGATCTCTCTCTTTTGCTCTCTCTCTTTTCATTAGTTTTATAACACGTTATCAGCACGAAGGTTCTGACAATCTTGAAGCTAGTAGGCTTATACTTCAAGTAAGTGTTTCAATATATTATTTGTAGTTCCCAAATGAATATGAAATGTTATATTAATTATTATTACTTGATGAAGCTCTATATTTATTCTCATGATTTTGTGAATATATTTCTTATTTACAAATATAAGCATACTTATGTTCCTGATTTATATACTTAAAAAAAAAGTCAAATCTTACCAAATTGGAATTCGTTGCTCTTGACATTTCTGGAAAAAATTATCTATCTTGGATACTTGATGCTGAGATCTATCTGGAAGCGATGAACCTGAGAGATACAATTAAAGAAGGAAATCAAGGGTCCTGGCAGGACCGTGCTAAGGCAATGATTTTCCTTCGGCACCATCTTCATGAAGAATTAAAAACTGAGTATCTCACGGTGAAAGATCCCCTTATTTTGTGGAATGATTTAAGGGAGAGATATGAGCACTAGAAAACTGTAATCCTCCCAAAAGCTCGTCATGATTGGATGCACCTGAGGTTGCAAGACTTCAAGAGTGTTAGTGAGTATAACTCTACACTCTTTAAAATTAGCTCACTATTAAAATTATGTGGTGAAAAAGTCACTGATGATGACTTATTAGAGAAAACATATACTACTTTTCATGCATCGAATGTGCTCCTGCAGCAGCAGTATCGAGAGCAAAAGTTAAAAAAAAAAATATTCTGAACTTATATCTTGTCTTTTAGTAGCTGAGCAAAATAATGAGCTTTTGTTAAGAAATCATCAGTCACGTCCTACTGGTTCTATATCATTCCCTGAAGTGAATGGTACTAGATTTACACCATTCCCAGAAGCAAATGGTGCATTTTTTCAAAGAAACCGAGGGCGTGGACGTGGTAGAAAAAATTATAGAAGTGGAGGTCCTAGAAGCGACCACACTAAAAGGGATAATAGTAGATATACACCGCACCACCAGAAGTGGTTCAACTCAGAGAAGGGTAAAGGTCCTCAAAACAAATTTTTAAAGAAAGATGAAGATGGATGCCATAGATGTGGTATGACTGGACATTGGTCTCGTACCTGTCGTACAGATAAGCACTTGGTTGACCTATACCAAGCTTCTATAAAAGAAAAAACAAAAAAGTTTGAAACAAATTTTGCTGAACCATCAAATACTTTAGCTTCTATAAAAGGAGAAGATACTACAAGCCTTGATGTTTCTGATTTCTTTGAAAATTCTAGTGATAGAATTGATCATTTGATTGGTGATGAAAATGTTCATTTTTAATTAATGTATTTCCTTTATCTTATTGTAATTTCTTTTATATTTTGCAATGTTTTGTAGTAATGAAAGTTTTATATATTTTAGAATCATGAGTCTTACTGATGAACTTTTTATCTCTGAGATGAATAATAGAGATGTATGTCTTGCTGACAGTGCTACAACTCACACAATTCTTAAGTATAAAAAATATTTTCAAAATCTAACATTGAGTAAAGCCTACGTTCATACCATATCTGGTTCATCAAATCTAATTGAAGGCTCCGGAAGAGCTTATATTGTGTTGCCGAATGACACCAAATTTTGTATTGATGATGCTCTATTTTCTTCACGATCCAGAAGAAATTTATTAAGTTTCAAAGATATACGTCGAAATGGTTGTCATATTGAAACCACCAACGAAGACAATAAAGAGCATCTTCTCATTACTAAAATAATTTCGAGCCAGAAGCTCGTATTAAAAATATTATCAGCTTTCTCTTTGAGATTATATTATACAACTATTGAATCAAATATGTTGATGAATCAAAAGTGATATGATTCAAAATATTTGTATCTTTTCATGATTATCTTGATCATCCAAAATCAATTACGATAAGTCGAATGATTTTCATATGGACGTCCATAAAAGAACCAGAAAATTCTTTTACTATAAAGTTTTACCACCAGAAGTGGAAAGAAAAATTTGCTAGAAGCAAATAAGATGAAATAATTCGACGTTATCTTGATTATCATAGGTGAACTGGAAGTTCATATGATAATTAATTTTTGGATGCAATAAGTAAAAGGTCTCATATTCTAGCTGCTAAAATCCCAGCGAGGATTGAAGTCCCCGAAGGACAATTGAGAAAGTTAGCAGTCTAATGAACATAAGACATGTCTGAAAGCATGTGAGACCTATTGATACAAATGATAAAGCATCTCGGAAAGAGAAAGGCATAAAGAAAAGAAATCGGTGCTCCTGAAGAGACCGTACCCACAAAACAAGTAATAAGATCCATCTAAACTCTCTATACAAAATTCTCTCATAATGAAAACTCCTGAAGAGTATAATACTCCTGAAGAGTACCTCCTGAAGAGGTTTTCATGAAATGTCTTCCCTTGAAGAGGGACAGGTACCTGAAAATAACGAGATCTCGATATTACATTTCATGAGTAAATGAGAAATTATGGAGAGAAATAAAACCGTTGTCGACAACGTATTTTCATATAAGATGGCATTTGATATTACCAGAAGTAATAAAGAAAGTGAGCTCAGAATCGTCGAAGAATACCGACGTAAAATATTGGCCAAAATAGAAATAAACAATTCCTGCAGAATTGTTATCATTAGTAAAATGCGATGCATATGGACTTGAAGTCCAAACACCTATGAGGTGATGCTTGTTGAATATGAGTGGGTATTTATATAAATGAAATGAAAATGTGATTTATAAATCACGAATATATTTCCAGTAGAAATAATATTGATATGTTTTTGAAGTTAAAGAGATCATATTGAGATTTGTATTAACTTGATAGTTACCAAGAGTTTGGGTATGCATGAAGCATATAGTCCTGAAGTACATATTCTATCAAGTCTTAAAATCCTTATATGATCTAATGCAAGCTAAACGCATGTGGAACATGCTATTTTCAATATATTTTCAGTATTTATATTATCTTTTATTGCAGTTTATATAGATAATTTAAATTTCATTGAGGCTCCAGAAAAGCTCATGAAAACTGCAAAAATCAGGGATTGATTATGAGGAAAAATAATCTCCTGTTATGGATGCAATCACATTCAGATTTTTGACTAGTTTGGTAGTTACAAAAAGATTGGATATGCAGTTAATGGATGTGGTCACTGCATATTTATATGGGTCATTAGACCAAGGCATATATATGAAAATCCCTGAAGGATATAAAATGCTTGAAGCTTGTTATCTGAGTATATCCAGAAAACAATCCGGATGCATGTGGTATAAACGCATTAGCGAATATTTATTGAAAGAAGGATTTGAAAATAATCCAATATACCCATGTGTTTTTATTAAGAGATTCCGGATTTGTTATTATTGCAGTTGATGATTTAAATTTTCTTGAAACTCCTGAAGAGATCAGAAGAACTGCATATATTTGAAATATAAATCAGAAACCCTTTCGGTTTCAAGGGGGAGATAAATGTGCATGAGAAATAAAATGGAGCACATAGAATAGCTACCAGAAGATAGAAACACAAATATAAATATTTGTGAAATAATATTTTATTATCTTGAAGAAAAAAAAAATTACAGAAATTTGAGGCATTTCGCCTCATTCTTTAAACGCTCTTGTTCTTCAAGAATCTGCATGGCATCTTATCTAAAGGAGTAGGCAATCTAAAAGAAGACTTAAGCAGAGATTTTAATTTCCTATTCTCTTGCTTTATTGCTTCTATCTTCATGTTAGACTCCTGAAGAAGTCGCTGAAGGATAGAAATTTTCTCATGGAGTTTGTCCAAATCATAAGGTTTGGATTGTAGTCGCTGAGAAAATGCATAAATAGTTGAAGAGTAATGGGTACCGAGATTCACAAGCTCGTAGATAGCTTCAACATCTGACTTATTAGTCAGATCATTATTGTATTGTATTATAGCACCTGTGGAAGAAGCAGGAACAGCTGATGAACGAGGTGCATAATATCTTATATATTGGCCATGAGAAGATTGCTGAGCCATTGCAGAGTAAGAATACAGAAAGAGATTGTAGAGTAATAATGCAGTATGATTACAGAAAAGTGAAGAAGATGAGATGCGAATGAAGATGAGCCGAATATCTCTTTTATAGAGAAAAACCAAGCACCTCTATTGATTCACGGCATCTCTCGTGAAGCATCTCTCTACAAGAGACGAGACGTAACATCATAGCCTTGCGGCGTCTGACAGCAGATGTAGCATTATAGCCCTCCGGCGCCTGACAGCTACAGAAAAGCTGAAAAAGCATGCGGTGCTTGTCTGATCTAAAAAGATGGCCACCGTTTTTAAATATGGAGGTTTGCGGCTTAATTTTGATAACTCCTCCAGTAATTATGTTATTTACAAGAAATTCAGAAGAGTACAACTCCAGAAGACCACAACTCCATAAGAGTAGTGAATTCAATATTAAAATGATCTTGGATCAATATGGTGAATTTCACTATAAAGTCCTGAGTACTCCAATGGTTGCTCGATAATTTGATGAGCAGAAAAATCCATTTCGTCCTTGTGAAGACAATGGAGAAATTCTTGGTCTTGAAGTACCTTATCTCCAGTTTAATTGAAACCCTGAATATGTGATTATTTGGATCAAGTCCACAATTAGATGGATATACAGATGCGAGTTATCTATCAGATCCACACAAGAAGATCATTGCAATTCATGAGAAGAAAGTTGAAATTGATGTCAAGAAGATACGGTCAAGAAATAATCTGGCAGATTTATTCACTAAAGCATTACCAACTGCAACATTTAAGAAGATTGTGCAGAACATTGGAATGCGGAGACTTGAAGACATATTATCATGCACTTTTCAGGGGGAGTAAAGTCTTGAAGACTTGTGCTGATTGTACTCTTTTTCCTTCTCTAAGGTTTTATCCCACTGGGTTTTCCTTTGCAAGGTTTTAATGAGGCAATCTTAAAGCACTTGGCGATATACATGAATATTGTACTCTTTTTCATTCGTCATTGGTTTTTTTCCTACTGGGTTTTTCCTTGACAAGGTTTTAACGAGGCATATTCTTTATATGTGGTCATCCAAAGGGGGAGTGTTAGAAACCAAGTTCAAATTGTATTGTATGACCAATCTTGAGCCATTAATTTATACCTATCTTTAGCTATCAATGGTGATTTTAGGTACACCTACTCCCCAATGGTGATTTTAGGTACACCTAACCTCCTTTGTACTCTTTACCATTGGATTGATGACAAGTGTCACAATCCTAACCATTCTTTGTACCAAGAGATCCCTATAAATAGAGGGAGTCCTCATTTGTGTAAGGCACCAAGAAATAAGAGAAAACAAAGTTCTCTAAACATTTCTCTCATATTCAAGATCTCTCTTTCTTTTGCTCTCTCTCTTTTCATTAGTTTTATAACATGATGCAGTATTTTAAATTTATAGTAGGCACGGCCAATTAGTAATGTGGATCAACAAAAGTACTACCTCTGTTTTAGAAATTATAAATGTTATAAATAAATTTTCAAAGATTTCTTTTCAATTCTTTCCCGCATGTTGGCCCCCCTGATCTTATCGCCATTGCTCTATACTCTTGGCTATAAAGTAATACCACAAATTCAAGAGCGAAACATTTATTACTTATATGTACATTGAGATTTCAGTTCAACAACATAATGAACTCACGAGTACAACGTAAATTATCAGAAAGCAATCCAATACCCATAGAATTACAAAAGCTTCATTTCCAATTCATCACCGAGATAAGAGCGCACACAGTTTGTATCACAGTGAGCAGCAACAAGAAAATACCGCCTATGGTGGCAGTACCCCTCCAAGGGTTACGAAAATATTCACGTTTCAAGATAGCCATCATTTTCTGAAAGTAAGTCACGCGGGCTTCATAAAATAGGTTCAATTTTTCAGCAAGCTGACTATAATGATTGGGCATCTCTGAAGGGTCGATATTTGCTAAGATCTTGTTCAGCACGGAAATTGCATCCACACCTACACGATCAACGAGGATCCCCTCTAGAACAAATAAATCCACATCTCTCTGACTTCTGATTAATGAACGCAACAGGAAGTAATAATCAGTAATATAAGCTTCATCATCAGGATAGTAACGTTGCTCAAAGGAGATGAGGTTTCGAGCATAAATCTCTGTGCTTTTGTCTAACTGAAAGCGTGGGATTTCCAGCAGTCCGCCGTCTTCAGGATATTTTAGTCCAAGCGGTGAGCAATTGCTTGATTCTGTCTTCTTAAACTTCAATCCTACCTCATCCAGCTGGGCTACACTGTGCATTTCCTTTATGTTTTGAAAACTTATCTCTAGCAGTCCTTCAGGAGGCAAAAAAAATCGTCTAAGCAAGTCAGTGAAGTGCAATATAAATATTCCCGACACAGAATTACGATCAATATCCCGAATAGTAAGTTCTTGACTCTTGTAATATTTAAACAGGAATAAGCTAAGCCAATCAACGATGGAGTCTTCTTTTGAGTGATATGGAAATGCAGTGTCATATATGTTCTCAATAACAAAGAAAGGAAGCTGATTTTCAAGTAATATCAAGTCCATCTGCATCCTCTTGATCAACGACTCATCTAATAATCCCAAGTAGCCATTTGTATCCCCCGACTTTAAGATCCAGAAAAACTCGATAATGAAGATGGCATCAACCAGTATCATTTTCACAAAATCATCACTGCCAAGTGTTATAGTCTCCGAATAACTTATCCGAACTCCTTCCACCACTTTTATAGTACTTACTATATCTTCCAACTTTCTTTCGGCTCGTTCTAGAAAAATCTTTACATATCTCAATTTAAAATCTTCCATCTTTTGCAATTTTGGGTTATTACGATGAAAAGGACCTATTGATATTACCTGAGGAGTATAAGCTTCTTTGTTCGATTGGCGAATGTGATCTGAAACCTTGTAGATACAGCAAGTAAATCGATGATTTGGGAGTGGTTGTAAGCTTTCTATCATAACTGCGATTTCATCAGACAATTCTTTACTTCCATGTTCATGATTTTTTATGAATGAAGTACTTGCATTGTCTTGATCATCAAAACTTGCTGATTCTCCTGCCATCTATATATCAAGTTGCTATTCTGAAACTTCCTGGAGACAAACACAAGATCCTCACTATATATATATATATAGCTAGCTAGAACATGGATCGATTTGCATAAAAGAACTAAAGAAATTAATGAAATAAACCTGAGAACGAGAGGAAGAGATTTTTTATTGAACCTGATACAACACAAGTCCAGCAAGCTTTATATATGCGCATGCACTCAGATAAAGGACAAATTAAAGGGCTTTCCAAACTTTGGAAATGAAATGCAGATCTTTAATTCACTGTGCGATTCTTTAACATTGAAGGGCTATATATAGAGAAACAACTTCTCGATCTGCCCTGCATCTTGTCATGTGTTTGAGATTTGCAATTCCGGGCCCGCCTCAATTAAACATATGTCATGTGTTTGAGATTTGCAATATGACTTGAGATGTAATCAGGTCATAGTGTCTAACTAGATTTGACTTGTCAATAAGTTTTTGATCTTCTATTTTTCAACATACAGTTTTCATTTTTACAACAATAATTCATCACATATAGTTTTACTACTCATTTTTCTAGTAACATTTTGTTTGAATTTGTTTATTGATGAAAGTGGGAAGGAAATTGCTAAAATTAGAGAGAGGAAGTAGCTAGCTATCATCTCTAGATGCATATGATTATGTGTCAAATTTGAAATAGTTTTTTGTTTTTTTAACTACTTAATTGGTACACACTTGAAATATGCCACATCATTATGTGTGACTGACTTAGAATAGCAAAATTTAAGATGAATAAGAAAATTATTCAAGAAATAAATTTGATTTAAAAGATATTGAACATGACGTAATTAATTAAATACTGCAAATGACATCCAACGTCCAATATTAGTACAATGTCGGCAAAGGAGTACAGTATTTGCAAATATTGCAAATAACCTCCTATAAACTATTTTTCTGATGAAGTATGTGCAGTTTCTATAGTTTAAAATTGTAAATAGCATTAGTGTAAAAGAGACTCGATCTGCATGTGAGCCAATACGAAAAAGATCCTTTTCTATTAAAAATTGTATTGCCATTGCATTGAATTAAACAAACTCTTTCTATTAAGGTTCCGTTTTGATTCAAAAAAAATTTCATCTTATCCCGTTTTATTATTATAATTTTCTTAAATTTTCACACAAAATATAATAAATAATTCAACTTTTTTAAATTCTAATTCAACTTTAAATCTCATAATAATAATAATAATATTAAAAATTATTATTTTAATAATATTTTATTTAATTTTTATCTTTTATAAAAAATTATTCCATCTCTAAATCCAAACTGGCGCACACTTTTGAGAGGAAATGGGTCACAAATGACCTCCAATGGTATGACGTAAGAGGTAGCACGTTGTAATGATGTCAACATTAATGTTGATTTACATTTGGATGTTGAGAGTGCGTGAGATATTTTCAGAATACTTCATTATTATTTATTATTTTATTATTATTTTTCACATATTTTATATTATTATTTATTACTTTTTATCTATTTTTTACTATTATTTATTAATTTATTATTACTTTTTACTTACTTTTTATTATTATTTATAACTCTACTCAACACTTATTAAATTCAAATGTTGACGCCAACTGGACGTTATACAGTGACACAACGTGTATACAACAATCTGGCACTCAAAATTTTCAGTGATTATTAGTTATATTCATTTTCACAACTTCCCACCAATAATTTTTCATATTCATTAAATATAAAAATCTGATCGATAGAAATCAAATGTTTAACAAAAAAATAAAAAAATGTATACTGTTACGGTTTATAAACTTTCACACATTCTTTACAATAAAAAAGGTAAATAAATTTGAGATTAATAAAAAGTAACCACTGATTTAGATGATTTCTCAACAATATAAATAGTCGAGAATAGTGGATTCAACAGAATAGTGGGTTCAACATATTTGTAAAATACCTAATCATAAAACAACATTTAAATTAAATAATAGTTGGTTCAACAGAACAAGATTCTCAAATTAAATAAGCCCCAAACCAAGTGTAGAGTGACCCATAGATAGGGGTTCTTTGTGGACCCATGAACAACAACATATCTTTTACATTGTCATTGGTAATAGTGGTTTGCACAGTTTAAAACTGTAATTAGCGTTTCTAAAAAAGTACTTCGCATTGCATGTGATGACGAATTAGGAGGTAGAAAGTTATTGCAATGATGTCATCAACATTTATAATGGAGTTTCTTGGTCTTTTATTACAAATTTTCGAGTTTAAGAATTAAAATGATCTAGCTCTTATGGTATCCATTCACAACTTTTTAATACACAATCCGGGGTATTACATAAAAGGTTTGCAAAAATAATTTACGGGAATACTTACTTTATTCTCATTACCACATATCAATATATAATACAAGACTATGACTAAATATGGAAAGTAAAGCTATAAACAAAGACTATAAACAGAAGGATTACAATCCAAAAATACATAGAAAGAAATCTGGAAATCCCATGAATCATGAGGTTGACGTGAATCATACAGATTCTCTTATACGACCCCTCAAAATTAAGGTGCCATTGGCGACGTTGATTTTGCTACGTAGATTATGAAAACGAGATCGCGCCAGAGGCTTGGTAAGGAGATCAGCAAGTTGATCATCAGTGTGGACATGGGCGACACACAGCTGACCTCGGTGAACATAGTCTCAAACAAAATGCAGGTCAATGGCGATGTGCTTCATTCTAGAGTGCAAAACGGGATTAAGACTGAGTTGAGTTGCACCTACATTATCACATAGAAGCAGGGGAGTATCCCGAAGCTTGAGACCAAGTTCATTGAGAAGAGAATGAATCCAGGCCATATCCGAGGCAGCAGTTGCGAGAGCTCGATACTCAGCTTCTGTGGATGAACGAGCAACGACCTTTTGCTTTCGAGTACACCAGCTGATGGGGTTGTTGCTGAGAAAAATAATGTAGGCAGTTGTGGACTTACGATCGTCAAGATTACCGCCCCAATCGGCATCAGAGAAACCATGAAGAACAGGGTTGGTTGGCGACGTAAAAGAAGACCAAAATGAATGGTATGTTTGACATACCGCAGGAGCCGTTTAACATGTTGCCAGTGAGAGACAGTGGGTTGATGCATGTACTGAGCAAGTCAATTGACTGCAAATCCAATGTCGGGACGTGTAAGTTTAAATATTGAAGAGAACCAATAGTGCGACGATATTCAGTGGCATCACAACTGGCGGTACCATCATTGAGAAGAAGCTTAGCAGACACTGCCATAGGTGTTTGTACTTCTTTAGAACCAGTCATTTTTAACCGAGTGAGGAGATCATGGACATATCGATTTTGAGATAGAAAGAGACCCTGTTTTATGGGGATAACTTCCACCCCTAAAAATTAATGCAAGTCACTCAGTTCTTTAAGAGAGAATTTGTCGCCTAGGGATGTAACAACATGCTGCAAAAATTGAGTGTTGTTGCCGGTGAGAATTAAATCATTGACGTAGACCAGGATATAGAAGAGAATGTCGTCCCTATTGTAGATGAACAGAGAGGTATTCGACTTGGAGTTAAAAAATCCTAGGGCCAAGAGACCAGATCGCAGAGCATTATACCAGGCTCTAGAGGCCTGCTTTAGGCCGTAGATGGACTTTTGAAGGGCACAGACATGGTGAGGATGAGACTGATCAACAAAGCCGACTGGTTGTTGCATGAAGACTTGCTCGGTGAGTTGGCCATGCAAAAACGCATTATTAACGTCAAGTTGATGTAGTGACCAGCCATTGGAGAGAGCCAAAGAGAGGATGAGCCGAATGGTGGTGGGTTTGATAACAGGGCTGAAAGTATCACTATAGTCCACACCAGGACGTTGATTAAATCCTTTCGCGACAAGGCGCGCTTTGAATCTGTCCACAGTACCATCAGGGTGTCGCTTAACACGAAACACCCATTTACATCCAACTAAGTTAGAGGCAGGGGGTTTGGGAACAAGTTTCCAAGTGCCATGGGAAACCAATGCTGTAAATTCAGCAGCCATGGCTTGGCGCCATTGAGGGTCCTTGAGAGCTTGAGAGACACACGTCGGTTCCAAGGAGGAGACAAGCGGATGCTTGATGGTGACCGAGAGTTGCTTGGGACAAAAAATATTATTCTGAGCTCTAGAAACCATAGGATGAGTTCGACGAGGTGGTGGGAAAGCTGCTGACAAAGGAGACTCATTGCTAGGGGAAGAATGAATGGGAGAGATGGGGGACATACCTGGAGTAGGAGTCGAGTGGCGGGGAGAGAGGACTCAGCTGCAGGAGTTGTGAGCGGCAAACTATCCGAAGCAGGAAGAGTAACAGGAGGCACCGGGGAAGTGTACCATCCAAATAGCCCATTAGATCATAGCCAAATAAGATGGTTATGAATGTTGCACGCCAGGAGGGATAATTTGAGGCAGTAAGTTTATAAGGTAGTTGACTAGAGGTGTTGATGGTAACCAAAGGGAGGTCGATGGAAGGATCGGAGCCTCCTGAGATAGAGTGGGGAGAAGAATGTACGCTGGACATAGTGCAGAGGAGGATCGTTTATTCTCGTGAGAGAAGAAGACCTTCTGATACCATAAAAGGTTTGCACAAGTAATTTACAGGAATACTTACTTTATTCTCATTACCACAGATCAATATATAATACAAGACTATGGCTAAATATGGAAAGTAAAGCTATAAACATAGACTATAAACAGAAGGATTACAATCCAAAAATACATAGAGAGAAATCTTGAAATCCCATGAATCATGGGGTTGACGTGAATCATACAGATTCTCTTATATTACACATTGATATGCATGAGTGTCTGATAGAAAAAACTTGTTATTTTCACTGTGATTGAGAACAAATTCTTTATCAAAATCCAGCAATAATTTATATGCGAGAGTAGTGAATTCTGACTTTTTATTTTTCATATTGGGGTTTTTTTTAGAAAAGGTATATTTTCCAAAGAAAGAAATATATAAGCTAGTAAAGAAAATCTACTTACAAGAAAAATATTCAACGCCAATATAACTCTATTAATCAATGCAAATGGCGCATCCATGAAGTACTATGTGTGATTGAGTATAACAAAATTCAAGATGAATAAGAAAATTACTCAAGCAATAAATTTCATTTAAAAATATGAAAAATGACTTAATTAGTTAAATATTGCAAATGACCTCATACCAATTAAGGGTGTAAATTTTAACCAGCAAACAGGAAAACTGGCCCGGACCAGACCCGTTGTGCCAGTTTTGGATCGGTCCGGTCCGGAGCCGGTTTCATAAAATGAAAAACCGGCCGGAGCCGGTTCGGTTTCGGTTCTGGTCATTTTTAGACCAGACCGGACCGGCCCGGCCCGAACTGGTATTATTTAATATATTTTTATTTATTTATTTAATGTTATATATTATATATTTTATATTATATATAATTTATATATATAATATATAATAATATAAATTATAATTATATATAAGATAATGTTATTATAATTTATAAAATAAAAGTTTAACCTTAAATATGAAAATTTAATTGATCAAATGCTTTAAATATATAATATTATAAATATATATTATTTATTAATATCATTTTATCATAGATTCTTAAGAAGTAAGAACAAAAAAAAAAAAAAAAAAAATCACCCAAATATTATTACTAAATTTTGATGGCTTTATATACTTAAAACTCTTTATATTTTTCCTGATAAGTACATAAGACATTAGTAGATAAATATAAATTCTATATATTAGCATATATAGAATTTATATAAACCTATACTAATAGCATAATTTTTTTACATAGAAGATTTTTTTTATATAGCAATTTTTTTATATAATAGTTTTTTTTTTATAGCAGAATTTTTTGACATAGCAATTTTTTTTTTGTTTTTTATTTTTATAAACAGATTTTTTATGATAAATATGTATTTTATTAAAACCGGACCGAATCGGACCGAAAACTGGTAAAACCGGATTACCAGTTTAGGAGGGTAACCGGTGCGTAATCGGTTTTGAAAAATATAAAACCGGTGCCTACCGGTTCAGTCTTAAATTTTATCTAAAACTGGACTGGTTACAATCCTAATACCAATATTACAACCGTATTTGCAAATATTGCAAATGACCTCCTACTATTAAAAGTCTAATTTAATTTAATGACAAAATTTCACTATTTTTTATTAAGTATATATGTAATTTATACGTCCTAAAATTATAAATATTATTTAAAAAAAAAAAAAAGACTTTACAAGTAAGCCGATATGAAAATGATCTTTTTCTATTAGAGATTGCATTGGCTTTACGGAGTTAGATGGGTTGGAAGTAACCTCCAATTAATGGTACCACGCAAGAGGTAGGACGTCCTCCAATGGTATTAAAGCCAAACGTACGTTGACTCCCAAATTGACGTTGGACAATGACACCACGTACGTGTATTCAAAATTTTTATTAATTATTAGTCATGTGATCATTAATGCATCAAAAGATTGGTGGTCCATTAATGCATCATTACCTCTGCAGATCCATTAATGCATCAAAAGCGGTAGCACGTCATTGTAATGACGTCTCAACGTTGATTTAAAGCCAAACAGCGACACCAAGTGGATGTTGGGCATTTACATGACCACGTGTATACTGTAATCTGACACTTAATTTTCATTGATTAATGGAAAATGATATACTTACCTCTCTCAGTCACAGCTTTGGGGGCTAATGTTTACTGTTTAACTCTTTTTTTTTTCTTTTTTTTAATTAAGAAAGTGTATTTTAATTATATTGTGAATTTATTTATTTTAAAAAATATATTTAAAAGTATTAAAAAAATAAATATAAAAAAGCAACCAAAAAAATGAAAAACAAACTTACACTAACGCTAACTCCCAACGAATGTGGAGAGCGATAGATGGAGTAGTACCCATGATTAATAGTCATATTTATTTTCACAACTTCTCACCAATAATTTGTTTTATTCATTAAATATAAGAATATGACAGATCGAAATCAAATTTTTAATGTAAATAAATTTGAGATTAATTTGAGAAAATCCACTTTTTTATAATGAATCTCTTTATTTACAAAACCAATTCGCGAGACTTGTAAAAATTAAACAACTTGTATTGGCATGTGAACGGATACGAAAATCATGATCTCATTATATTGCATTGCGCGCATGTGATGGCAAATTACATAGAAGGTCATTGTAATGATGTCATCAATTTTGATAATTAATGAAGTTTCTTGATCTTTTATTACAAATTTTCGAGTTAAGTATTAAAATAGCTCTTCTGGATCTCATTCACTAGTTTCTAATACACCCATGGATATATATACATTGTATTATCTGTAGCAGATGCAATATCTAATTTTCACCAGTAAAAACAATATGTAATACAGGTATCCCTATAATCCTGAATAATGCAATAAAGTAATTGTCCCAACACATAGGTTATCTTCATTCCTTTGTAAACTTTGATTGAGAACTAATTCTTTGCCGAAATTCTGCAATTTATCACGTGCGGGAGTCATAAATTCTGACTTTTTATTTTTCATATTGGGTTTTTTTTCTTTTTTAAGGAAAGAGATCTATAAGCTAGTAAGAAAATCTACTTTACAAGAAAAATATTCAACATCAATATAACTCTATTAATCAATGCCAATGGCGCATCCATTTAGCTAAACATTCAACTATGTAGGTTAACCTGAACATGATCCATTTAGCTAAACAGTTCAAATTTTCAAAATCTAACACAACCTATTTAAATAATGTGTGACATGACACGACCCAATTTGATCCGTTTAATATTAATTAAAAAGGGTTTCACATGACACAATCTGCTTAGCTAAATAGATCAAATTTTTAAAACTTAACACAATCAGTTTAAATAATGTGTGACATGACACGACTCATTTTGACCCGTTTAATATTAATTAAGAAGGGATTCACATGACATTATCAATATATAAAACGAGTTGAACTGACTCTCATAACCCATTTGACCTGATTAACATAATTTCACATAAGATTTAAAATCTATATTTATTAGTGACCACAATATGTCAAAAAAAAAAAAAACAAAACAAAAAAAAAACAAAAACAAAACAATAAGAATATCAACTAAGAAAAAATATCAATAATTTTAATATTTTGACATATAATAAAACCAATATTACAGACTCAAGCAATATGAGTATAGGTCCAAAATTACAATATCAATAACAAAAATATAAGTATATTGAGAAATACTAATATTACAATCCAACAATATTAAACATAAGCATATTTTTCAATAGCAAGCATATTTAAGAAGGATCATGTGGAGTGTCCTCCTTACTCTTGTTAATATTCAACTCCATAACATCTTCAGTTAGCTCACCTAATTTCATTTGTTGTGTTTCTATTAAATAAAATGACATCAGCAAAGTTTCATATCAAATAAATTTATTGTATTGAAAGCATTACAATCAATCATGTTATAAAATAAAAATAACGCTGCCTTGCTCGCCAAACAACTAATCTCTTGTGCAAACTAGTGAATTCAAGTTGTTCAACAGAATAGCGGGTTCAACTGAAATGTAAAATACAACATTTAAATTAAATAATAGTGGATTCAACAGAACCAGATTCTCAAATTAAATATCCAAACAAAGTGTCCAGTGACCCATAGATAGCAGTGGTTCTTGTGGACCACTAACATCAACTTATTTTTTACATTGTCATCGATATTAATAGTGGTTTGCATGTACTTAGCATTCCTAAAAAAGGACTTGACATTGACGAAGGAAATAGGAAGTCATTGCAATGATATTATTAACATTTATAATGGAGTTTCTTGGTCTTTTATTAATTTTCGAGTTTGCAGTATAGTATTAAAATAGCTCTTGTGGGATCCCATTCATTACTTTGTAATATACAATCCAGGGTATTTACATGACATGGATATGCGGTGTATGATAGGAAAAACTTGTTATTACCACCGGGGATTGAGAACGTACAAATTTAATTCTTTGTCGAAATCCAACAATTTATGTGCGGGAGTCCTTAATTCTCACTTTCTATTAACTTTCCAGATTGGATAATTTGGGGTTTTTTTTGTTGTTGTAGGAAAGGTATATATATTTTTTGATGAAAGAGATCTATATAAGCTAGTAAAGAAAATGTACTTACAAAAACAATATTCAACTGCAATGTGTTATAAATCATTGCAAAATATAACTTCACTAATCAATGCAAAAGGCACATACGAGTACAATGTGAAGAGGTAGTAACTCCACTACAAGAGAAACGAGATTTTGCTACTAAAATTTTGCAACCAAAAGGACTAAATCCAACTGTCATTCCAAATTTTTACTACATGTAATTTAGTTATTTACTTTTTCTATGCTATAATTCTTTTATACAACTTGAAAATTCTCTTTTGGATATTGGACATGATCTCTAACAACCCCTACAATCTATATTGGATCATCATTTTACATGCAATTTCTTCGCTTGTGGTTCCAAACACCTGTTAATTTGTGGCTATTAATGCATCACAAGATAGGTGGTCCACTAATATGACTTCATTATCCCACTTACCTTGTCTAATAAAGACCAACCATTGATTTAGATGATTTTTCAACAATGCAAGTAGTCGAGAAGATAATTTATGATTCCTATGGGGTTGAATTCAGTGAGGATCTTGATGTTGATATGGAGTTCTTTGGCAACCAAACTCTACAGTTAAGGATCACGTCATGGTGTCTACCTAGATTTGTTATGATAACTTGTTTCGGTTGGATTGAACTCAGTGGAGATCCAAACGTTGATGTGAGGTTCTTTTTCAACCAAACTCTGTAACCATGTGATCAGATCATAGTGTCTACCTAGATTTGACTTGTTTCTTCTATTTCTCAATATTGTTTTCCTGTCCATTTTACGAGCAAAGATAACGATTAATGTATTATAGTTAATAGCAATTTGTTCCCTATAGCCAAACAATTTATTTCTAAGAGTGATGGGTTAGTCATTTTGTATTTATATATTGAATGACTAAATATCAAAAGATCAATTTTATTGGATTATGTAAAAAAAAAAATATACAGTTTTAATTTTTATCATAGTAATTCATCAAATTTAGTTTTACTATTCATTGTTCTAGTGTTTTTTTTTTTAAAATTTGTTTGTTGATGAAAGAGGCAAGGAAATTTCTAACATTAGAGAGAGGCAGTAGCTAGCTGGGGTACGAATGGATACTACTCTTCATCTTTATTCTATCATCTCTAGACACGTATGATTATGTGCCTTACTTGAAGTAATTTTTTTTTTCAACTACTTAATTGGCATATACTTGAAATCTGCCACGTTACAATGTGTGAACGAGGATAACAAAAATTAAGATGAATAATAAAATTTGTCAAGAAATAAATTATTTCATTTAAAAAATATTGAAAATTACATCTTACCAGTTACCAATAGTACAATGTCAGCAAAGGAGTACAGTATTTGGAAATGCTGCAAATGACCTCCTATTATTAAAAATTAACTTTTTAATGACGGGATTCACTATTTTATGAAGAGAATATGCGCAATTTGAGCATCCGAAATTTAGAAGAGCATTGTTAATGGATTATGCATAATTTTGATGAATATAAGATGAATTTAAATTTTAACTATTCCATTTATATAAGTCTCTATGTTAGAATAACTATTTTTATTATTATATAACAATAAAATAATATAAAATAAATTTGACTTTGGCGATTTATATCAAATCTCTACATTGGATTATCCATTTATTTATTATATAGTAATAAGTAATTAATAATTTAAAAAATATTTCATTTTTTTAATTTTTAATTTAATTTATTTTATCATATTTTAATTATTAATTTATTTTATATTATCATATTTTACTATTTAATTTAAAGAATATGATAGAAGTTTATAAATGTAGATGGAGAGAAGAGAGATAGTGTTATAAAAAATAATAAAACAAGTATATAGTATATGTACACCAGCTATTAAATTTGATTTTAATTTTAAATTTAATATAATTAAAAGTTACTGTAGTGAGTGTTTCTCTAACTTAATGCGGATATTTTTGATATTAAAAGGTACAATATTTTAGAATTTAGATAATCGAGTGATAATGCTGTAAGTAGCGTTAATCAAAATAGACTTTGCGTGTGATCAGCCGATAATTGTATTGGCATTGCATTGAATTAAACAAAATCTTTCTATTAACTTTCCTGAGTAGATGGGATGCAAATTATGACCTCCCATGAACCAAGCAAGCGCTAGGACGTCATTGTAATGACATCATCAACTTTGATTTAGATGCAAACGTTGACACAACATTGACGTTGGACAACGTGTATACGGAAAACTGACATTCCAGACTTTCATTGTTAGAGCGCAATAAATTCCGTCGAAAGAAAATTATTCAAGAAATAAAATTCATTTAAAAGAGATTAAAAATGACGTAATTAGTTAAATATTAATGCAAATGATCTCCTACAAATATTTCGGTCGGCAAAAAAGTACAGTATTTGCAAATATTGCAAAGAATAATGCTAGATTTCCCACTAAGGGATCCCGTTGAGAGTTACTGTTTTTAAATTTTTTTAATGATTAAAAAAATTATTTAATATTATTATAAATTTTTTATATTTTTTTAAATAATTAAAAATATTAAAAAATGATATAAAAAAAAATTATTTTGACCTAACAAGAGCTCCAACAGTGGCCGTAGCATGCTCTATTGCAAATTATCTCTCACTACTGAAAATTTATTTAAAAGACGGGAATTTTTCTAATTTTATTTGTTTTAAATACATGCAATTTGCACATTCTAAATTTATAAGTAACGTCATTGCTGAAAAATAAAATTTTGCTTGTGATCAGCCAATATGTAAAAGTTTTTTCTATTAAAAATTGAATTGGCATTGCAATATCTTTCTATTAAACAAAATCTTTCTATTAACTTTCTTGAGTAGATGGGTTGCAAATGACATCCAATTAATGGTTCCGCGTAAGAGCTATGACGTCATCAACGTTCATTTAAAGGCAATCGTTGACCACGCATGGACGTTGGACAATGACAAGATCACGTGTATAAGGCAATCTAACACCCCAAATTTTCATGGTTTATTAGTCATATTTATTTCCACAACTACCAAATGTGTTGTATTCATTATAGAGAAATAATGATATTTGTCAGAGTGCTAGTGCAATTTTTTTTAATTAAAAAAAATGATATTTATATGTAAAAAAATTAAATTTTTAATAGTAAATTTTATTTTTTTATAAAAAAAAATTACGTTACACTTATACACTTTACGACTATATTTAACATAATTCCTCGTTGAATATAAAATTTTGACATATAGAAATCAAATGTTTTGCAACATTTGGAAGCATATTTAAAGCATGCTTATTGAATGAACTCGCCAGGGAAAGTCCTTACTCCAAAAAAAATAATTGTATGATCTTTGGTTGTATAATCTTCCACACTTTATTCAGAAAAGAAAAGAGATTAATATGGAAAAATCGCTTCCCTAATAGTGAATTTTACTATTTTTTAAAACAGCCTAAAAATATATCTACCATTCTTTAGAGACTTTACATGTGAACCGGTATGAAAATGATCTGATTGTTTTACAAATTGTACTGGCATTGCATGTGATGACGAATTAGGTAGGAGGTCAATGTGACGAGGTCATCAATATTGATAATGGAGTTTCTTGATTTTTTGCTACAAATTTTCGAGTTAAGTATTAAAATAGCTCTTTTGTTGCAAATTTATGTGCAAGTGCTGTGAACTTTGACATTTTATTTTTCATATTGGGGTTTGTTTTTCTAGGAAAGGTATATTACAAGAAAAATATTCAAAAGCAATATAACTCTATCTATCAATGCAAATGGCGCATCCAAGTACAATGTCATTTTAATTGTTTATTATTATTACAAGCTCTCTGAAAAGAGAGGTGGTACGTACGTAACTCATTCCAAATTTTTACTACATGTAATTTATTTATTTATTTACTGTTTCCTTGGTGTAATTCTTTTTGAGATCTTGAAATTTGTCTTTCAGGTCTTGGAGATGACTAACAAGCCCCATAATCTATATCGGATCACCATTTTATATGCAATTTCTACACTAGTACTCATGTTATATATATATGGACTCAAAAACTACTTGTTACAAACACCTGCATGTGGCGGTCATTAATGCATAAAAAATAGGTGGTCCCCTTATATGACTTCATAATCTTATTTGACTTATCTAATAAAAACTGACCACTGGATGAGTTTTCAACAACGTGAGTAGTTGAGAAGATAATTCTTTCATGTTTGGTTGAACTTAGTGAGGATCTCGACATTGATGTGGGGTTCTTTGTTAACCAAGCTCTACCGTCAAGGATCACATTTTGGTGTCTACCTGGATTTTGTATGACAACTCAAGTGGGGTAGAACTCAGTGGGGATTTAGATCGATGTTGATGTGAGGTTTTTAGCCAACTAATCTCTACAATCATGTAATCAGCTCATGATGTCTACCTAGATTTGACATGTCATTAAATTTTTCTTCTAATTTTGATTATTATTATCTTGTCCAATTTATGAGCAAATATAATGGTTAATATACTATCTTACTAGAGTTAATAGCAATTTTTTCCCCATAGTCAAACAATTTATTCCTAAGAGCATGGGGTTAGTCATTTTGCAATTACATATTAAATGACTAATCAAAAGATCAATTTTATTTGATTATGTTAAATATATATATAGTTTTCATTTTTTCAACAGTAATTGATCACATTTAGTTTTACTGTTCATTGTTCTAATAACTTTTTTGAATATGTTTGTTGATGAAAGAGGGAAGGAGTTGCTATCAATAGAGAGAGGAAGTAGCTAGCTAGGGTATGAATGGATACTATTGATGCCAAAAAATTGCACAATGGGTTGGAAGGGGAGAAAGAGTCAGTCTTGGTCCACTGTGACGATTTGGGTCTCGATTGGTGTGGTTTGGAGAGCTCGGCGACGGCCCGGAGCGGTTTATGATGTTTGTATGTACATCCATAATAATGAATATGAGATAAATGCAGGAAAAATAAAAGAGATAGAGGCGCATAGATTTACATGGTTTGGTACTAGGCCTACTTCCACGGGTTGTTCGGAAGGAAAATCCACTATAATATGATAGGTTTATAGTCTCTCATCCTCGTTGTGCATTAGAAGTTGGATATCTATTTTCTGGATGAGATATTTTCTCTTGAGCTCTCGTCGTTTGGTTGAAGAAGCTGAAGATGAAGTTGCAATCTGGAAGTCCCCCCTTTCTTGTTCTGTCTGATCTCTTTTTATCATTTGCTCAATCCTTTATGTCACATCCTCTCTTTTCCCCCAACACACTATCCATCCCTCCTTGGAGCTGGGCTAGGTAGATCGCATTGGGCTTGGGATATTTTATCATCTTCAATTGCCTGCAATTTTTAAAGACGATTTGCTCCAAAAGAAGGTCTAGAGATAGTCTGTACAAATTCGTAGAAAAATAAATTCTGGGAGTAGGTCCCTTGTTTTACCTGGGTTCATGTTAAGTAAAATCTAGGAGATGTACTTAATTGCGTTAGGTGCGAGCTCAAAGCTCAACTTTGGGGGGAGATGAGCTCGACTACGTTAGGTGTGATCATGGAGCTTGGCTTGGCAAGATATGCGAGAGGTGAGCTTGACTGCATTAGGTGTGAGTGCTAAGCTAGACTTGGTGAGATAAGTAGGAGGTGAGCTCCACCCTGTTAGGTGCGAGCATGAAACTTGACTTTGGCAGAAGGTAAGCTTGACTACGTTAGGTGTAAGCGCGGAGCTCGGCATGGCGAGATAAGCAGGAGGTGAGATCGGCCGCGTTAGGTGTGAGCACGAAGCTCAGCTTCGGCAAAAGGTGAGCTTGACCAAGTTAGGTGCAAGTGTGGAGCTTAGCTTGGCAAGATAAGTGGGAGATGAGCTCAACCAAGTTAGGTGCAAGCGCGGTGAGGTCAAGTAGTAAAGTGACTTGCCTGCCTAGGAGGTCTAGCAGTCTGGGACTTTTCCCATTTGTTTACTCATCACAAGTGAGGTCAGGCGGTCCGTAACCTTTCCCGTGTGTTGAATCATCACGAGGGAGGTCGGGCAATCGAGTGGCTACACTCGCCTATTGATTGTCATTGAGGTGTGAGTGAGGTAAGGCGATTTGTAACCTTTCTTGTCTATTGGCTCATCACGAGGGAGGTCATGCAGTCGAGTGGCTAGACTCGTCTATTGACTCTCTGCAAGGTGTGAGTGAGTCGTGGGGCCAAGGAACTTGTTGGTCGCACAAGATGTGGTTGGTGACCCTCTGTGATAGAAAGTCATGCTCGAGTGCATTGTGAGGCCAATCAAGCCACAACTGAGGAGTGTGATCCCGAGAAAGGTACTTAAGTTGTGTAGCTTGTAGCCGGACTAAGTAGGAGAACAGCTGATTGTGGTTGAGCAACCTGTGGCTGGATTGAGTAACCCCATCGTTGAGGGGTTGTTGACAGAGGGACTTCAGATCGAGGGGTTTGACAATAACCAAGTGAAGTCAGGTCGAGTAATCATGTTTGAACAAGTTAGGCCAAGTAGTTTTGTGTATGAAGTGCTCATTGATGGGTGGCCGAGCAACGTTTTGGTCAAGGGGAATTGTGTTTGAGGAATCCACCCTGGCCTAGCAACGTGGTGGCTGAGCAAGTATAGGACGAGCAAGGCTAGGAGTTGCCCACCATGTACATGCAAGGAGTTGCCCACCATGTACATTGCATGATGGTTGCCCGTGTGTATCATTGAGGAAGTGATCGCCAGCTTATCGGTTCATGTTCGGTGGCTCAATTATATGCATGTGGCTCAGATGGGTGGATCAATAGCGTGCATGGCCATGGTGGGTTTGTCTGAGATCTTGTAGCTGAGATGCAGGTGGTGGAGAAAGATACGGTCAAGCAACATGTGGCTGAGGAAGTGACACCAAGTAACTTGGCCGAGGAGTGGCTAAGGGAATTCATGGCTAGCCAGCTCATCGAGGGACTAAGGCATAGCAACTGTGGGAAGGAAGGGCATTAGTAGCGACCAAAGAGAGCTCAGGTTGAGGGGGCTTCTTATTGCAGAGGTTTCTGTGTCCAAGAAGTGCCTTTGTTGACATGATACAGGGGGAAAGGTCCCATTGGAACTTTCTGTCATTGGGTATTTTTTTTCTTGACCACAGAACATGCTAGCGAGTTTCTTTGGGCTGCTGGTGGCCTTAGCAGCTTGTTGGTAGCTGGTGGGTAGTAACTTGCCAACTTGCAAGTTTAAGTCGGTGAGGAACCGGTGGAAGAACTCCGCCAACTGGGTTTGGAGGTCTAGCACCACGGCAGGGACTGCACTATGCACTGTGAGGGAGGAGGCAGGCTTTATATGCTAGTTGCAATGAGCATCATGGTTGTGGTGTGCCTTGGACTTTGAAGCTCTAGTCGTTATGGTGGCTAGGGAGGGGGGACGGTCGTACTGACAATAGAAATCGTCGGTGACACCAATGGTGGCAAATTGGTGTGAATAGTGCACAATTCGGGCATTCTATAAAATAGTAGGACCCACACCTATTTTAAATCCCAAAAATTTAAAACTATCTCATCTCATCTCACTACCCAAACATATTTTTTTTTACAAATTATTTCATCACATCTTAACTCAAAATATCTCATCTTATCTCATCTGAACTGCATATCGAAACGAGGCCTTAAAGTGAAATGTTGACACCACATGGATGTTGGATATTGACACCACATTGATACTGCAATTTGACACTTACATTTTCATTGATTATTAGTCATATTCATTTTCTTCCCTACCACCCAATAATTTGTTATTCATTAACAATAATGCTAGTTGTCTTGATAAATGGATCCCAACAATTGTATTTTTTTATTTGATGATTAAAACAATATTTTTAATGATATTGTAATTTTTTTTAAATGTTTAAAAATATTAAAAAAAAAATTGAGAAGAAAAAGAGGCCTAATAGCTTTATGGGGAGATTTTTTTGGCCTACACCCTAGTGGGTGTAGCACAACTTATTCACTAAATATAAAAATGTGACTGATAGAAATCAGATGTTTAGGAAAAGATCAAAGCATATTTTAAGCATGCTTATTGAATAAGCTCGGCCAGGGTACGCCCAATCTAAAAAGAAAAATTCTATACTTTTAAGGTGTATAAACTTCCATACGTTTTTTTTTTAAAACAAAAAGTAAATAAATATGAGATAATATGAAAGAATCCACTTTTTAAAGTGGATCTTACTATTTTTTAAAGCGAATCATGTGTGAGATTTGTAAATCCAAAAACTAAATCTAATATTCCTTAAATGGACTTTGCATATGAACAGCAGATATGGCCTTTTCCTAGGAGAAACTTTGTCCAATTACTCAACATTATTGCCCGAAATATGTTATTTTGGCACATTTAGCTCCCAGCAAAGTCACCAGAAATAACTGGCGCAAGATGCTATTAGTTCTAATGAGACTTTGCAATGTCCGAAATTACGACTATTTCTGGCATGACCAAATCGTTAGAAAAGCTGGGTTTCTCCCAGCAAGTTATTCACTAGAAATATTATATGCTGATATGTTAGTGCGTTGAAAATTAGTATTTCAGAGGAGTTTTAACCAGCCGGAAATATATACTTGCTACAACAAAGGGTCATCTCAGATAAGTTTTTCCGGGGATTTTGTCTTCTCGGAATAGTAATTCCCGCATTAGAAAGTTACTGGAAATGTATATTTCCCGTGTTATATTTGTCGCAAGAGAAGATCATTTGGGACAAAATAATACATCTTAAATAGGATATACCTACATATATAATGGTAACAAAAGCTGATACTTGGTAATGAAAGCAACTCTTTTATTCATAGTGGTAGTTTGCCAGAATAACTCTATTTGGACATAAATGATTCTTCACATATATTGGTAAATACCAACTAAATGCCATTTGTCTCAAATAATGCAATTATGGCAAACACATATTGTCCCAAATCAAGGTTCCTCCCATTTCTAATTCTCATTTTTATGGAGACGCCTAGTATATGGGTAAATGTGTTATTATTATTATTATTTTGCAACATTCTTATTTCTTGTAAGATTAATGTTGGTTGAATTAATGGCCTTTGAATTCTATTGTAGTGATTTCTTACATTGTTGAGAAATTAGACATCAATTCAATAATACATTAATATTTCAGAGGTACTCAGTTTGCATTGCAAATGTTTTGGCCTGAGATTCAACATCTATGTTAACAGTTTGCATTGATGCTAGTAGGTAACTTGCCCAAACAACATAATATTTCAACGTTCATGCCCCAAACCAAGATGACCTATGCAGTCAATATATATCAACATGCATATATATATATATATATATATTCATGATATGGTCTATTGTGTGATTGCTTGTCACCAACATGCATATATTTATAAAACATCTAAAACCCGCATAATGTCAGGATACACAAAATATAATGCATGTATTATATCCAACCACACTTGTGCAAACCGTACAAGGTAATGTAGTTCATTCTATATCTTTGCTGGAGTATTCTTCTTAAGCTACATGCATGGAGCTTTATTTTCACCCTTGGGAGCTTGTGTTTGAACATTTGAGAACAGCAAAGGTAACATAGAAAATTTCTTTAGATATCATTGTAAAATGTTATGGTCAAAATGTTATCAATTTTAACCATGTCCTATTACCCGGGGACACCCAAGATACTCAATCGTTCAGTGCTTCGGTGGCAATTAAACTGCTCTTATAGTCTTGGCCTTTTGTGTGAAAGCAGCCTATTTTTTGTGAAAGTATGTTATCTAGCACGATGGATATAAACAGATTGAGTATTGCATATTCTGCTATGACAATTCCATCTACATAGGTTATGTAAGGGTGCACCAACTTAATGCAAATTCTTGTAACCTCTTATACAATAATTCGCATATTAAAGTGACTTCACCCAGACTATCAAAGTTTTGTACTAACTACAATATTCTAGGTTTGAAACTCATATTATAAATATGTCTTAACCTGTGACACATAGATATATAGTCAAGCATGTCTCATTAATTAACAGTAGTGATAGTCCATCATTCAATGATTGCTGACCTGTTATTCTACTATCAAATTTCAACTACTCCAACTGATTTTCTAACTACAAGTGAAAGAGTCTAAATAAGCATCTGGATGTATTTCTAACATTTTATATCTTCAATAGACCATGCAAGTAAAACACCAGTGCTAACTACATTTATTGGCTGAATGCATTAAGTAATAACCAGCAAGCAATGAAATGGTATAAGGTATACCTATACCTTACTCTAAAGGCCATGGGCTAGCATCTTTGACACTTCTCTTTAGGGAAAATAAACAAAAGTAGACATACTGGTATAATTGTCCTAGCATCTTCATTACCACTCCCAAACCAAGCCCTCACAAAATATCATTTCCAGGATGCTCAACAAAAGGATGCTTCATGCTACTCTAGCAAAGGTTCAAAATACCATCAAAAAATTCATACCCCTGATTTGAAGGGGAGGATGCCTACCCATCCCCTGGAGTCTCCCGTTGAGACTCCCTTTGGGACTCTAATTCTGTAACACATTCATTAAGCCTGTCATACTCTGAAAAACAAGCCTTCATCTTTTCAAAATCAATCATAAATGTCTCAAATTTCTACTTGAAGTTCTCTACCTCAGCTTTGTTCTTCTCATTCTCCTCCCTAAGACATTCAAACTCCCTATTGGATAGCAACGATTGAGATGGTTTGGGTATAACTAAGTGTCCTAAACCTCTAGCATAGCCCGATCGAGATCCCAACACCTCTTTAAACACTGCATTGGCATTCTCATCATTGTTATCTTCTAGTTCCATCTCATTCAACAAGCATCATATTCTACATTAGAGAGATATCATAAATCAGTGTTTAACATGTTAGCAATTACTGTCCTAAAAAATATCAATAAAAAATAAGTATAGATAGCCATTATAACTCACGTAGTTGTGCTCAGCAACTTCAATAATAAATCTACCCTTCTTTGAAGACCAATGCACCTCTATATAGAAAGCAACATAATTTGGAGCTTGTTCCTGCTTCATTTATTTAACAACAGTTCAATAAGTAAAATTTTATGAGTCAGGAAGAATAATAAAAATATAATTTTGGCCTGTATAACTTCATATTTTCCTCCATTAGCCTAACAAATGACTTCCTGCCACCAGTGTGATTTATCCTTTGATTTTTCCTATTACTTTTGTTCCGCCTTGATAGGTTTTATCATTGACACAATGTAATTAATCCTCCAGCATCCATGTAAGAAATTATGAAGCAGTTAATAAACTCTAAAGACTGAGAGTTGGGAAGTTGTTACCTTAAATTCCTCAATCCCCCATCTCTCACATAAAGTTTCCCACACAGCTTTGTCCACCATCTTTGTCCCTCCAGAAATGGCTACCTCATGTGTTTCATACTCCAGGTATTTACAATGTAATAGGTAGTGAAAATCATTATATTTCTGAGCAAGTGCCATGGCCACTGTCTCTCGATGGTTGCTTTTAGACCAATCCAATTCAAAATTAGCCTGAGTATCAAATGGTTAGTGTCACTAAAAAATAAATAATTAAAAACTCAAATTTTATTTGCTTGCATCATATGCCATAATGAGTACCCTAACACAATTTGTTAGCTCTTCCTTGTTCAGTTTATCAACACGAGTCCAACTTGGATGACCATGTTGGCATAGATTTTCACAATCCATGCCACGTGTTGAAAAATTGTCGCATTTTGACATGATACTCCTCTTTGCCCATCCTTAATCTATACCGCTACTTTCCCAAACTTCTGAATGCGATCAAATTCGGTGCACCTTGTTGGTCCCCTTCCACGCTTCCGAGTGGGAGGAGCTTGCACAATGAAACCACGAAACATTATTATCATATTATTACCACTTGCCAATTTACAATGTGCTTATTCTATTTTATAGACAGTTGGTACAATTTTGAAACAGCTTTCTTAGTCATGACATGATACCTTCAACTAGCGCGTTAGCAATTTCTGCCTCATTCACAGGAATTGTGTCCTCTGGTGTGACACTTGGGCCTTGAGTGGATGCATCTGAAAATGAAATAGACTCGTCCCTTAGAATGCATGCTCGAGTCTGTGCAACTTGGCCTCTACCATGTATTGATGTGCGATTGCCAGCACGTCCACTACGTGCATTCTTTGTTCCTCTCATTGTAGCTACATCATATAATAAATTTAAATATCAATTTTGAGGAGTCTACAAAGAAAGAACATAATGGATATTTCCATAAACAAAATGAACCATATATATGATATACCATAACCAGGAGAGTGGACTAAAGTTATGCTATATATATAACTTTAACGGACACTATAGATAAGCATACACACGAATGCATTATTATATATATACACACTACAGATAAGGTAGAGAACACGTACACTGTCAGAAACAGAAAATCCCTTGAAACTTCCACTTTCCATATCATCACATACATACTTTAATTATAAACTATCATTGCAGTGGAATATTTAGTGACCATCAACATTTGTAGTAGTAGTGAAAATCATGGCTATAGTTGAAACATAACTTCATCCATGGTACAGATTTCCAACATGTGAATGCATAGGCCTTTTAACAACACATCTATTCCTGCAAATGCCTAGTAAATGCCATGTATTTAAAAAACAACCATATTTTTAAGATATTGATGGTCATAGGGACTAAATAACCATGGGTGTCTATTAATCACATGGTTGCACATTTCTAGATAATACAAACTTAGTCTTTTACAAATAAGCATCTCAAGAATGGAACAAGTTAACCTATCTTAGTATATCCTTTGACCTAAGCAGCATATTTGGCAAAAAGATTATATATCTTCCAAAGATAATTATATATAGAGCCTCCACACAGAACTCAAGTTGAAATGAAAGCAAGGGAATGAACCTAACAGAAATGCTGATATACATGTAGCTCAGGGAAAAAACAAAATTTTCCCAACAAAATTTATTAGACACAAATGACAACAAATTTACACTAACTCGCACAGAATTCAGGTACAAAAACAACCTTTGTTCTTGCTTTTTTTTGAAACTTTGAAAGCTTATGAAGTAGATGTAGTTAGTTTATAGAAAGAACATTTTCCAGTTTGCAAAGTGCAGAGTAAAAGGTAAGGAGGACTCACACATGTTTGTTCGCAGTGTGAAGGCTTTAACCCTGCTTCTTTTGCTTTGATTTAAGTGAATAGCAAGTCCTCTATTGCTGCTATATAGGTGTTGAGTTTCCCAGAGGAGAAATGGCATGTACTTGTTACCTTTAACCCTCATCTTCCTCCGTTGGTAAATGATATTGAGGCCAGCTTATATATCTCTTCTCAACCCAGGATGTTAACCAGGAAGTATACCAAACTCAACAACTTTTTTGACATGAGTCCTTGATAAAGGTGCCCAAATTTTAACTTTCCCACGTATAGCAAGTGTGTTTACCGTGCAATGACAAGCATTCAGATTTTTTTTGCAGTGCATAGAGCTTGTTGCATGTGAGCCCGTCACGGTTGCCTTCAACAATTGGGGCTTATATCTTAGTCATTAGCCGTGTTTATGCCTCATGGGTTTGATTTTCCCAATTTATTATTACTTTAGTCTAATAACCGCATGAAACTTCAGTAACCAATTAACCAAATAAAAAATTGTTGTTTTAGTCAGTTCTTTTAGAATTTTCAATTTCTCTTATTATTTAATTTTAGACTCCTCAAACAGATAGTGCTACTCTGCATAGTTTATAATGTCTCAATCATCATATCAAAATCCATTTACTCATAGAATGATTGAATTTTCTATATATAATTCCTCTTGATCTCTCAATCAGTTTAGTTGTGATTTTGCCAACTAAACTGAGCTTGTAGTAGCCAATCTTCAGTAGCCAATAAAAGGTCTCCTAATATAGAACCATTCCCACTGTATCCATTGCCATGAGTCAATTACTACTATTAGGAAAACTCATTGTTATATGTCATCTTCCCTACTTAACATCCCGCATTACCAATTACCATAGTCTCAATCAATCTTCCATTGCTACAATGGAAGGTTGATAGATAAACACAAGGCAGCCCAATGAGTCTAAAAATCTATCCTTTTTTGTGGAAGTAAATCAAATTATAGGTAAAAGAGCAAATCCATAACAACCAGAAAAATGTATAACATGCACTATATGATCCTCGGCTTTGAATGATGCAAATCCTAGCCTCTATAGGACACTATGGAAGAGCACCACGTGCACTACAAATGAAGCTATAATAGGTACTACTATCAGAAAAATTTACTACATATGAGAGTAAATTAGGTCTTGCTTGGCTACTTGTCACTCCACAATGACAGGTAGCCATGAGATTTTAAATTCATACGAATTTGAAACAAGTCATAGATTCATCCAAGTTAAAAGTAAACCTACTACAAACTTAAGAGTCATAACTCAGGTACAAATTTGACATAATCAAACGATGGGAATTTAAGTAACAGTTTTTCCAACCAACAATTACATGCCATCCAGTACTCTCTCTCTCTCTCTCTCTCTCTCTCTCTCTCTCTCTCATCCTTTCACCACCATGCTTTTCTTAGATTTATGCATATATTAGGTCATGACAAAATAGCTTTGGCTTTTTAAAGAAAAATAATATAAATTGTACCTATATATATATAACTAATGTCTCAATTCAAAAGTGCACTTTGTTAATGAGTAACTAAAAAAGCAAACCATAAAAGTAACAAACAGGATATTTTTCACCATACAACTTATGTATAAAATATACTTTTCTAAGGTTATTGAAGTACTCTGTAGAAGCAGATAAGAAATATTTTTTCCTTTTTTGTGGAATTGATAAGAAATAGAATTATATAAGAAATAGGTTAAGAAATGTGTCATTACATACAACACAAAGGTATTGGTATTGAAGCTATAATAGCTTAGAACATAGCAAATGATTTTGATAATTATTTTATTGAAAGTGATGTGGATAGTCGTTAAATACAAGCAAGCTTCCAAACAAATTCCCCACCATGAATTCAACATCAGTTGAACTAATTCCATCCAATAGAAACAGGCCGATACAACCTTGTATGTAAAATAATAGCCAAATAAGGCATACTAACAACATTAGTTGTACTAATTAAATCTAATATATTTTATCATTCAAAATAATAGTCAGATAAGAAGACTAAGTCAGTCAATCATTAACACACCTCGTGTAAGGGAGGACTGATATCATAAATATAGAAGAAGTGGAACAACAAAAAAGCTACATCAGGTACATAGAATATTCCTTGGAAACAAGAATACATCGACATAAATGATTATTAATATATATTAGAATCAATGTTGTGAGAGAGTATTGGAAGAAAAGGGGACAGATGAGAGGCAGAGCACAAAGTCAAGTAAATTTTATCCATTGTATATATGTGCCAAATGGAAATGAAAACTCTTACCTATTTTCACATATGTCTTAGCACAAAACTGTACAAGAACAACAGAGAATAAGTCCTTTCAAATACAAAGCAAATAGAAACGTGCTTTAAATTTTTAAAAGGTAGCCATGGTTTTACTTATGAATCAGGATGGGTTTCAAGAATTAATTAAAACCCATTTCTACATGCTTAAAACATGAATAAAAACCCAAAGCATGCAGTAATAAATAAGCATCAATTAGATCCCATTTGTTAAGCATGAATTAAAACCCATTGGTTTTAACAAATCGTCGTAATCCTTATTTCTTTATTTATTTTTATGCATAGTTGAACTAAACTAATACTCATAATTTTCCAAAATATACAAACAATAAGCTCCATGATTAAAAATAAAGAATAAATAAAATAAATAAAAAGACATCAATTTCCTTAATATGAAAGTCAAGAGAAGTAGTGATTCATCATTTTGGGTTGTTCTGCCCTTATAGGCAGCATAACAAAAAAAAAAAAAAAAACATACTGAAGAGTACAAATGCCAAGTACATGCAATTAGACCAAACATTATTCAAATTCCATTTCTGAATTCAATTGGGAGTCGTCCTCATTCTCAGACTCATAATGGTTAGTATTGGGATCAATGCCATAATCGTCACCATCCATATCATCATCAATAAAAGTTTGGTCGGCATTGTCGGGAGTAGAACGTGGTAGCGTAGTTACTTCAATTAGTTCTTCATCCTCCCGATGCAATGTGTTTCCCAAGCCACTATCACTTTCATTGATCGGACCATCTTGAGTATTAGCATCTTCCTCTTGATATGCATCACCTTAGGAGGAGTCCTCACTATTGTCTAATGTAGTTGGGATGGGTGGAATGTCATAGACATTCCTATTGGTTATCTTTTGTACCACTTGCCAGTTCCCCACCATACTCAAATCTTTTAAGTAAAATACTTGTGAGCACTAAGATGCAAGGGCGAAAGGCTCATCCCGATACCACTTTCTAGATGTATTCACACTTGTAAGATGGTCTACTACATGAATGCCGCATCTATGATCACCAACGTCCCACCAGTCACATTTAAACAAGTACACAAGCTGCCACCCCATGTAGCGTAATTCAAGGATATCAGTCAACACACCATAGAAATCAACCGGCATCGATTGATGTACCCCAGCAACAACCACCCCACTATTTTGGCTGCGTTGATATTGTTCACGGTCTTTTGTGTGTAACTGTATTCCATTCATGATGCATCCACTATATGACCCAACCCAAAGATTTGGTCCGCAAGCAAAAGCATAAAGTTCATCTGTAACTTCATCTGAATTCAAGTTACGCAATTCTCAAATCTATTAACAACCATAGAGCTAAATGTTAATAAAATATGACCTTGTAATAAATTCACCATATTTATTGAGCGAAAATGTATCTATGTTCAAGAAACACATCATCATAACTTACATGGTTCTTAAACCATTGCCCAAACTCGATCTGTTGCCTACGATCAACGTTGCTGGGGTCCTCTTCTTTAATCTTGTTATAGTGCTGACTACAAACATAGAAAATTCAGATATAGTCAGTTTACAATGTGTTTTACAATTTAAAGATTGTAGATGTTCAAGTTTGAAGTTCTCGTGCTATACTTAGTACTCTAGGTAGTGCTGTATCTCAAGACAATTGTTAAGCACATACCACTCTGTTTTTGCAAATAGTTGATCATCCAGTCTTTCAGTGGAGGGCGAACCCATCGGTCTAACCTTTTGGGAGAAGACACTCAAACTTCCCGATGTATGGTCTTGACTGACATCCACATTTCATTCTTCCCTAGTAAAAGTTGTCTCAATGTCATGGAGATACATCAAACAAAATGTAAGGCACTCAACATGAACATAGGCCTCGGCAATTAAGCCTTCAGGTCAAGCCATATTTTTTACATAATGCTTGAACTTTCCTAGATACAATTCAAAAAGATACATCCACCTATACTGCACAGGTCCTACAAGCAATGCCTCTTGTGGCAAGTGAATAGTAAGATGCACCATTATATCAAAGAATGTAGGTGGGAATATCATTTCTGACATGCAAGGAATAAGAGAGATATCAGTTTGTAGACAGTATAGAACATCTATGTTTAATGCTCGTGCACACAATTTCTTAAAGAATGAACTTAACTCAGTCAAAACTTGTTGTACATCATTGGTTAAGTATCCACTAATCACCACTGGCAGTAATCGTTGTATGAAAATATGACAATCAAGACTTTTCATACCTAAGATCTTTGATTCACGAACATTAACACATCGGGCTATGCTCGCAGCAAAACCATCAGGAAACTTGACACTTGCTAACCACTCGCAGAAAGATCTCTTCTCATTTTTATTTAGCATCTAACAAGCCAGTCTCATGGAACAACTATCACCATCTTGTTGTAAGTGTACTTCTTTCCGTATGCCTAGGTTGGCCAAATCTAGGCAGGCATTGGCTGTGTCCTTGCTTTTTCCATCGATATCCATCAAGGTTCCTAATACGCTTTCGCATATGTTCTTCTCAATATGCATGATGTCTAGGTTATGCCTCAATTCCAAGGATTTCCAATAAGGCAACTCAAAGAATACACTTTTTTTGGTCCAATTCAAATCATTCGTTGTGTGTTTCCTCCTTTTTGATAACTTACCAAACTGTACATCTTGCAATTCTTTCCATTGTTCTAGGATAGCCTCTCCTGACAAATGTATAGGTGCTTGTCGATGGTCAGTACTACCATTAAATTCACCTTTTTTAGATCTCCACCTATGCCCTGACAACAACCACCGTCGATGACCCATGTAACAGTGCTTTCTACCATGGGCCAACCACAATGAATTCGTACCATCATTACACGTAGGACATGCCATCTTCCTCTTTGTGCTCCACCCAGAAAGATTACCATACACTGGGAAGTCATTAATGGTCCAGAGTAATGCTGCATGTAATCGAAACAATTGTAATGCAAATGCATCATATGTATTGACACCAACTTCCCATAGAAACTTCAGTTCTTCGATTAAAGGACGTAGATACATGTCGATATTGTTGCCTGGTGCTTTTGGGCTAGGAATTAGCAAGGAAAGCATGAGGTATGAATCTTTCATACATAACCAAGGGGGCAAGTTATATGCTACGAGAATCATTGGCTATATACTGTAGGGTTTATCTATATTGTTAAATGGATTAAAACCATCACTCGCTAACCCAATTCTCACATTACGAGGATTTGAGGCAAACTGAGGGTACTACACATCAAAATCTATCCATACCTTTGAATTTGCAAGGTGCCTCATTACATTAGGATCGTTGACGCGTTTAGTAGCATGCCATCTCATTGCCTCGGCAGTCTTATTAGACATAAATAGTCTTTGCAGCCTTGGGATCAACAGGAAATGTCTGAGCACTTCGTGTGGAATTTTCTTTTGCTTAGTACTACTTAACACCCACTCGGGGTGTTGCATTTTGGGCACTTCTCTTTATCAGAATGTTCATTCCAAAATAAAACACAATCATTCAAACAAGCATCTATCTTTGTGTAATTAAACTCGAGGCCACGTTCCAATCGGCATGCGTCATTGTATGAGTCAAGGAGAAGAGCGTAAGGAAATGCAGATTTCAAGAGCTTGATGACCATGTTAAAGGATTTAACACTCCAACCACCAACTGTCTTGATATGAAGCAACTTTACGATAAAAGAAAGCTTTGAAAACGTCATGCATGATGGATAGAGTGGACTCCATGCATCTTCTAACAATTCTGAAAAAGGTTGCTAAAGAACCATCAGGTGTCACACCATTAGTACCAGGTATTTGAAAACCTGGTCCATAGAAGCTTCAACCTGAATGTCATCTAGCATCTTATCCATATCATCAATATAGGCATCATTTCTACTTGCATCATCACCTTATTCTGAGGAATTAACATCCAACACTTCCTCCTCACTGTGAAAAATCCAATCCTTATAAGAAGGATCAATCCCTATAATAAATAAATGCTCCTCGACCACATTTATTGGCTAGAAGAGCATATTATGACATCTACGGCAAGGACACCTAATGTCAATGCCCCCTTGTGCATGCTCCTGTGCCATATTCATGAAATGGTTAACCCCCGATGCATACTCATTAGACATAAATCTATCTTCAATATGCATCCACGCCTTGTCCATCTAAACACGATGCGAGAAAAGCAAGTGTGAAAGCTAAGATCAAATTACTGGTAATAGAAATCCAATAATCTGAAAAATTAGAATTAATCCAAGGAAGCATTTATAGAGAACCTGTGTGAAATATTAACAACTGTGTAGTGTACACACATTCCTAGAGAGAGAGAGAGAGAGAGAGAGAGAGAGAGAGAGAGAGAGAAGTGGTAGATTTAGAATGGTACACATGCATTTGTGGCCTTAGGAGTCCATAAGCAATTACTGAAGAAGCTTCAGGAATTGGGAACATGTGCTTTTTGAAAAGGTTTTAAAAAGGTCAACAAGGGTGGTCACTCTTGTATGTTACCCTATGTACAATTTATCTACTAGTGTATTCCTCTCATTGAAAAGCTTGCAACGTTAGCCTGTTTAGCAAATGGCATATTCTGTTGAAGTAGAGTTGAAGATATATCTTGAGGATAATCCTTATAACCTACTGAATAGTCTGTGCATAACTAAGAGGCAATGTTATAGTAATATATTAATCATAAAAACCTCTTATTCTGAGTGGCCAAACCTCAAATTTCTAGGTAGGAAATTAAAAACCTACTAAGTATAAGTCCCTACCTCCCCACAATTAATGTACAGAATGTTAATATATTAGGGAGCCTCACGTAGTACTTCGGTGAACCAAGAAAAGCAAATAATTTTCTAAGTGTGTTGAATATGCTTGAGTAGGTCAATCTTGAGTAGGTCAATTAAAATGCAATAAACTAGTCAAGCTATGATCTACAAACTATAGTTTTCAAGGAAAATTCCAATACGCGTTGATCAATGCTAGTCTGTTATAACATAGACGTCTTAGGAAACAGTCAATATAAAAAGTTAAATGCTGAAAGCTGACAGTTGTCAGGTTGATATAAACAGAGTGGAGCTCCCTACTGGCTCACCTTGTCAATTTAAATATGCAACCCCCACAGCAGTTTCTAATTCTCACATAATTTGGTTAATGGGTACAAACCAAAGTAGACTTAAAATAGCAATTAAAGTAAGCAAGGGAAAGCCCACATTTAACAAATTCATTAAACTAAACTGCGTACATGCAAGAAAACAATAGAAACACAGGGTAAACTTGTTAAAACAGAAAAATTCTAGGCAAATCCCAACCCAGCATAATATCATTGTACTAAATCCCCACGGTCCATCAAGGTTCAGGTACCAACATAATATTAGATTAATGTATCTATCTTCAGCTGTCATATGCTTAAGTATGACTTAGGTTATTGTAGTATCTGATCCAGAGTGTGCTAACAGGAATATTTTGTCAAATCTATAGGGATTAAGTCCAACGCCACACTTAGAAGTACACATAAAAGATGTTTAAAGTTCCCATTTGACCAAAACATCTAAAACACAATAGTTCGCATAACAAATAAACCAGCAAATATTAATTGACAAAACCAATGCAACTAGTTTTTTCAATAGTAACTTCATGTTCAACACTTAGAACAAATAAGTAAATATATGAAGTACAGGTTTCTAGAGTCGTCATCAAATTTAGTAGGGTTCCAAAACATGCTTGCAATAGTTTCAATTGACATTGAAACTGAACCATATCTACCAACAAGTTCAGCAAATCCAAAGTAGAAGCAAGAAATAATTAATCCTAAAGCGATGCATAAGAATAGATTGTCATGTACTATCTCTAAAGGAATTAAAACAGAATTTTCCTATGGCATTAAGGTTTCACCTTCTGATTCTTTAGGAGTGACTTTGGAGCTTTTAAAGTCAGAGGTGTTGTGGCCTGCTCATTGGATTGATGACAGGAGATAAAGGTATTCTATATACACATATCAGTTCGAGTTAAATCTCTAGAAAAACACTTCACAAAATATTTAAAAGAGTTTGAATATGAGAAACACAAGGAAATTTTTTGAATCATACCTAGAATGAGGAATACTTGCCTTCAGGCAAAAAACTTCAGAGGTACTCTTACAAATGCATTGAAGGGTACTAATCACTTATGAACCTGTCACTATCGGGTACCAAAGGCAGTACAAAGTCAATTAAATGCAGCAGTGCAAGATATGGGTTAGTTGTACACAGGAATGAAAGCATATATCAAGCCACATATAAGAAAATATTGCACTCAAAGGTTACAATGATGATGTGAATGGAGTAGGGAAAAAATCTAATTTTCTCATAATTTATATATTGTCAATTACAAAGTGATCGGAAATGGTAATTAATTTTTTCCAATAATATTTAGACCGGTAAGGGAATTTGGGGACAGTCATTGAAAATTTGGCATCAATAATGAATTCCAGGAAAATATATTCTAACAAAAAGTAGCAAAACCATCGGCCATGTGAAATTTAACACGAAATTGGAAATTAAACAGGGGATAGAAACTCACATAACAAGAAGTTGTTACCTAGATTTGCCCTATAACCATCGGTCATGGCCACACCATTGAATGATTCCATCATAGGTTTTGCTTAATGCCCTCCACTGCAGCCTCACTAGTGAGACTTACCAACAAGGTGGTCGGGAACCTCATTATACCTCAGGTGGTTCGATTAAACCATCTAATAAGGGGGCTTGAGTGGGGCAAGTGAATTTTGGCTTAGAAGGTGAGTCATAAGGGGGCTCGACTGCAGGAATGAATTTCCATGTGGAGGTCGACAGAAATCGATCTGGGAGAAGTTGTCGGATGCAAGGATTTATGGAAAAAAGGGATGGTTGCAGTGAGTAGCTAGCGGTGAATGGTGGTGGCCAGACGATAGGCTAGGGCATGGAATGTTAATGGAATTTAGCCTTTGCGGGAGTGAATAGACATTAATAATTAAGATGAACGTTATCGCCACAATAAGCAAATACTGATTGAAATGTTTTTGTGGCATAATATTTTCGCCTTTGAAACCAAATTCTCGCCATAATATCATATATCTGACAAGATTTATTGTGACGATGTACAAAATGCTAGAATAAGTCAATTATTCTAAGACTTTGTTGACACGACGAAAGTGGGATGTCAGTGGAGGAAAAACAAGATTATTTCCAGCATAATTTTTGTCCTTGGAAATAATTTTGGCTGGAAAAGCCACTTTTTTGTAGTGGAAGGAGGTAGGAGGTCGTTGTAATGATGTCATCAACCTTGATAATGGAATTTCATGGTCTTTTATTACAAATTTTCGAGTTAAGTGACTTTTTATATCAATGCAAATGGCGCATCCAAGTACAATGTGTTATTTTAATTATTTATTATTATTTAAAGCTATTTGCAAAAGTGGTGGTATATATGTATGTAACTCATTCTAAATTCTTAGTGCATGTAATTTATTTATTTACTTTTTCTTTGGTGTAATTCTTTTAAACAACTTCAAATTTCTCTTCCAGATCTTGGAGATCACTAACAAGCCCCACAGTCTATACTGGATCAAATTTTACATGCAATTTCTACACTATTCCTGTGATGGACTCATAAACCACTTATTCCGAACGTTTGCATGTGGCCATTAATGCATCAAAAGATAGGTAGTCCACTAATATGACTTCATTATCTCAAGCCTTATCTAATAAATACTAACAACTGATTGGGATGATTTTTTAACAATGCAAGTAGTCGAGAAATAATTCATCCCTGTTTGGTCGAACTTAGCATGGATTCTGACATTGATGTGAGGTTCTTTGTCAACTAAAGCTTTAATGTCTAGGATCACGTCATGGTGTCTACCTAGATTTGATATGAAAACTTGTTCTAATGGAGTAGAACTCAGTGAGGATCAAGATATTGATGTGAGGTTATTTGCCGACCAAGCTCTACACTCATATGCTCAGGTCATGATGTCTACTTAAATTTGAATTGTCATTAAATTTTTCTTCTAATTTTCATTATTATTATCTTGTCCAATTTATGAGCAAATATAATGGTTAATGCATTATCTTCTTGAGTTAATACCAAATTTTCCCCATAGCCAAACAATTTGTTCCTAAGGTAGAGGGGTTAGTCATTTTGCATTTATATATTAAATGATGAATCAAAAAATCAATTTGATTGGATCTTGTCAAAAAAATATGCAATTTTCATTTTTTCCATAGTAATTCATCACATTTAGTTTTACTATTCATTGTTCTACTAATAATTTTTTGAATTTGTTTGTTGATGAAAGAGGGAAGGAAGTTCCTAACATTAGAGAGAGGAAGTAGCTAGCTAGGGTACAAGTGGATGCTACTCTTCATCTTAATACTATCATCTCCACACTACAATAGAACAAGTTTTTTGGGATGAAACATTTCGTCCTAAAAAAATGGGTTATTCGGGATGAAACAAATTTGTCCGCAGATCGTCCCAATATTACAGTCCCAAAAGGGTTTTAGGGACGAGAAACTAAATTTCATCCCAAACAATATTTTTAGGATGAAATTGAGCAAAACAATTTGATCACTTTCGAAGGAAACATTTTTTTTTGGATGATTGAATTTCATCCCAAAATCACATTTGAACGATATAAATATTATGTTTGATCGTCAATTATGTTCGAACTTGTCCTTCATGAGTAGTTGATTGATACCAATCTGTTCAATTGTATTGGCATGGGAAAACATTCAAACACAAAATTTGATGATCAAATTGTAAAATATGTTTGAACATATTGAGTCAAACGTTCAATCGGACTATCATACGATTGAATGATTTGCTATGAGTTGATGTTCGAACGTTGATTTCACGTTCCCAATGTTGTTTGAACGTTTAATAACAATTACATTAGAATATTTTGTATCAATGTTCGAATGATTTTACTGATTTTGTTCAAATGGTAACTATTTTACTTTACCCAATAATGAGAAACCAAATAGACATACAAAATATTTAAAATAATACACTACAATTTGTTTAGTACCCATAAAAGTAGTCTCATAAGTGCAAAATAATTAAAGAAAACAGTAGTACTAGCATTCTTCATACAGAAATAGATCCCAAAATTTGTACGTATAATGTAAATCAGTTCCTTGGAGGCCTGAACTGTTGCATAAGTATCGGTATTTGGAATTGCATCTCTAACCTAAACTCCTCTTGTTCTTGTTCTTGTTGTTTCATGCTCATCTTCATGTTTGCTTGTTTCGCCAATTGAGCCTTTAACTCATGTTGCCTTGTACTCAATTCCTTGATCTTAGAATTCGATTCCTCTAATGCTCTAGAGGTGTTGAAGGCATACCCCGGTGATGAGGAAGAGCTAGAAGGCTTTACACAGTGGCCCAAATCCATCAAATATCCTAAAAGTGTAGACCCAGAACTTGTATAAAAATTTCAACATCACTTTTTGAGAAATTTTGATCTGACGCATATTCAACACGTAGGGCAACCATTGTTTCCTACACACAAGAGAAAGAATTAATATTACCACAACTATTAAATATGTTTTTAATTAAAATAGATAATACTACTTACGTAATTTTCACGAACATCAGGAGGAGTTCATTCTTTATTACGATTAGTATATGATGCAGCATATAATTTTGTCATATCATAATTGGTAACTTACTCTTGCTATAAGAGACATATTTGTTGAGATATAAAGTCATTACAATATATCCAAATAACAAAATATATACAATAAACTATATACAAGAAGTGCATATTCCTTGTACACTCCACTGAAATGATTAGTCAAAACAGTTATTTTATATTAAAAAAAATTGACGCAACTAATCATATTAGTAGAGTGCGCAAGGAATATGCAAAAGTGATTGCACATAGAATTTTTGTTACTGTAAATGTACGAATGGTAGGATTTGTGTGGAGGGAGTTGAACTGTCCAAGCATTGTAGAAATCCACTACTATCGTGACCTACTGCTACAATGAGCAACGGATCAACAAAAGTACGTGTAATTCTGTCTCTTGAAAATTTCTAATATTTTCATATTTATTGATGCAACATTTTAAATTATTTAAAATTTATATTAGGCACCGATATATAGGAGTTTTGCTATGTACAAACGAATTGATATGCGTATTGGTGTGCAGAATCGCTTACAACCAGATTTTTCCTATATATAATTAGTAATGTGGATCAACAAAAATACTACGTTTGTTTTAGAAATTATAAATGTTATAAATTTTTTAAGATGTGATATCCCCGGTTTACGTTGATTTTTATTGAATAATTTTTTAAAAATTATTATAACTAGTGATTTTCTTATTTTAAATTAAAGTGATTTTTGTGATATTATTTTTATGAATTTTAAGTTGTGAAATTATTTTAATATGCTTTCTTGTTATTTATTATTGTTTTGTATTTAAATTTCCTTTTAATTTAAATTAGTTATTTTTGGGCTTTAAAATTATTGTGTTTTTGGATTTTATTATTTTATTTTATTTAATCACTGTGTTTAAATTATTTTATTTAACTTACTGTCTTAAAAATAATTTTCATTGGATCAGTTTCGTGACCCAAGTCGTGAGGGTTGGACCTTATTTCTTTCCCTTTCTTTTTCTTTTTTCTCCTCTTTTTCTTTCCCCTTTTTCTTCGTTCTTTTTCATTTTTCGTCTTTCTTCCCTTGTTCTTCCTCTCTCCCGAGCACGACCCAGCCCCCTCTCCCTCCGTCTGTTTTCTTCCCCTCACCCAGCATCTTTGCTTACGCTGCCATGACCTACACCGCCCCCACCATTCAATCCCCCACCGGTCGGCGCACCTACCACCGATTTCCAGCCCCTCCCGCGCCGCCGATAGCCACCACGAGCCCCTCCAAAACTCGTCGTTCATTTGCTCTAGCGCTGCCGTCGCTCCACCTCTGGCCACCATTTCTTCACCACTACATCACCGACCTCTTTCCGACCTAACCCACTCATTTCTAGCTCCGATCCGTCGCCAGAGTAACCACCACGAGCTAAAATCCAATTGGGCCATTTTTTACTTCCACAGTTATTTTTGCCGCCACCCACGGCCAACCATCAGTTCCACTAACTTCACCAACACCCCTAGGCCCTACCCTAGGCTTCCCAAGTCTTTATTTGATCCCATTTAAATTTGGGTATTTTGTGACCCACGGCCACAGTGCATTTTGCACTGTTATGTTGCCTTTCGGCCACCTTTTGCTGCTCCTTAATCATTTGGAAGTTATTTTATAGCACTGTAAGTATTTTTCAAATGACCTTTAAGATTTAAATGTATTTATGCTTTAACAATTATTCTGTGATTAGCTGATTATGCCAAATTGAGTTCGAGGAGTATGGGGGTTGGTTGGATTGGAGGACAGAGTTGTGTTTATGATTGATTTGTTGTTGTGATTGGTTATTGTTGGATCTTTTTGTATATTTTTGTATGCATTGCATAGTGCATGCATGTTCATGTTGTAAATAAAAACTGAGTTTTTCGCCTAAATGCATGCATGTTCATGTGTATATTTGGAAACTGGGTTTTTATGTGAGAAATGATTTTGGGTAATTATGAAATGAATGGATTAAATGGTTTGGATCAGAGGTACTGTAGGGATGGTAGTAAGTAGGGACGGTGGTAGAGTCCCTTCTATGGTGCACGCGTAGAGATGGTGATAAGCAGGGATGGTGGTAGAGCCCCGTCCGCGATTCTCACCTACAAACGGAGTTGTAGGGATGATGGTAAGCATAGATGGTGGTAGAGTCCTGTCTGTGATTCCCGCCTACAGTGCACGCGTAGGGATGGTAGTAAGTAGGGATGGTGGTAGAGTCCTGCATATGATTCCCGCCTACAGTACTCTAATGGTTGTTGAGCCATTTTCTGAAAAAATGGCGGCTATGTTTTAATGGATATGTTTTTGGGCCAAAATGAGATTTTGGTATGTGTGGAAAATTGGTTATTTGGAAAATGGTGATTTTTGGGTATCATGCACGTGGTATCATGTTCATGCATATTGTTGTGGCATGGATATATTTTTATCTTGTGGTTTGTTTGATTTATTACTTACCAGCAGTACAATTTCTTAGTACCGTAGATTTCTATGTAAGTGAGGAGGTTGAGCTTGAGGATGCAGCTCCGCCGGATCACTCTCTTGTGGGTTGTGACTTATTTCTCGATTTTAGTTAATACTTTTGGTTTGTATTATAATTTTATTGGTTATTTGTAATATTTTTAGTATGCTTGATTTTAAGCGAGTTTGTATATAAACAAATTCTGGTGCTTAGTCGACTGACTTTATTATTCCGCTGCATTTTTTTTATTGTACACTTTTGCTTGTGCACACACTTGGCACTTAGTGATAGGAGCGTGAACCGTGTTGTTATCATCCCGATGTCTCGATTTCCACGTACGTATCTGTACATGGGAGTTGGGGGTGTCACATAAGATTTCTTCTCAATCCTTTCCCACATGTTGGCCCCACTCTGATTGTAATTGCTCTACTCTTGGCTATAAAGTAATACACAAATTCTCTCTATCTTCTACGTATGTTTTCATATCACTTCACAACCAAAAAGGCCTTTTAACTTTTTGTTTTTAACACGACTACTAAGTGTGAGATACAACTTCAAAAAGGGGCCTCAACTCACTGGCGTGGGTAAGAGAACCACAGACTCACCGGCATCAAGCAGAGGCGAGAAGGCATGGTAGTTGGCTGAACGGGGTGCGTAAGCGACAGAGAATGGCTGTTTGACAACACAAAAGAGGCAGAGTGTATCGGGGACGGAAAAGGGAAAATAAGGCATGAGCTGAAATTTAGTTCTATTCCCATGACTTTATATGCTAAGGTTGTTTGTGGCAGCACAATACTCATCGCAACAGGCTTAAACAAAATTGATTCTGTGGTGGGATTAAATTAGTGTCGCAATAAGGTCACCGACAGTCATAATAACAAGCTTCTTGCGGAGAACTTTGTTGTGGCAATTTTATGTGTTCACAATAATTCACTATAGCGACAGTTTTGAACTCCGCCGTAAGCTTTATTCTCAAACAGTAAGTTTATGCTATTTCTGGCTCAAATTTGATTGCCGGAAATAATATGAGCTTGAAAAAGCGTTTTTTTTTTGTAGTGGGGACAAGAAATTAAAGCGGACAAGTGAAAGGATATCAGGACAACATCGGTGCCTACTATGAAAGGAACACGTGTGTCTTAGAAAGAGGATAATGGCACGAATTCAAAAAAAAAAAATCCCTCAATCACGCTTTGTGGCAAGATTTTGCAAGTAACTGATTGGTAAAATTGTACACTAGGAGTGAGGAAAGGTGGGGAGGAGATCAAAGAGATATGCGTGAGAAGCCCATGTGAAGGAAGACATAATAGTTTTAACTTGGTAAAATACACTGTTTGGTGAGGCCACACTTGGAGCGGCCATGATAGACAAAGAGTTCTATCCAACAAAACTTATCTCATAAGATACTCACACCGGCGAAACAGATTCCACAGATAGAAACCTACCTTGGAAGGACACCACCATATATCCTTCGTATCGAGCTCGGACGGGACGGTTCCTGCAATAAGTGTACCCAAAACCCTACAAAGATTCTTCCAAATACGCCTTAGGCCATCAAAGATAGTACCTACTGGAATCGCCTGACGCTATTTCTTATTTTGCAAACGATTATCTTTGATATAGAGGACATTGCTAGAACTGTTGAGAATTGTCTCAACAAAAAGTAATATTTTGGGAATTAATTAACTACGCCACAACCCAGATTCTTGCAGTGATGTTTAGCAGGAAATGAAAAGAGAGAGGAAAAAAAAAAGGAATAATAATGCTATATTTCGAGTTCTTAAGGTGGATATATTCATAAGTAGCTACTTATATAAGTTCTTAGGGTGGATCCTTTACAGTCCATTGTCAATGTATAAAATACATGTACCTATATATCTAGGGTATACATCCGATAACTTGATTGGTTGCTGTCCATTGAAATGACTAGTCCACTGAAATGACTTCATTACCACACTTGTCTTGTCTGATACAAACTTACCATTAATTGGGATCATTTTTGAATAGTGCATGTAGTGGAGAAGACAATTTGTCTGAGTTTGGTCTAATTCAATGAGGTCGATCCAAATGTTGACGTGAGGTTCTTTACGAACCAAGCCCTGCAGTTAAGTGATTAGGTTTTGATGTCTACCTAGATTTGAGAAGATAATTCTTCCATGTCTGGTCTAACTTAATAAGGATCGAGATGCTAATGTGAGTTTCTTTAACAACAAAGTTTTGTTTTAGAAATTATAAATATTATAAATAAATTTTCTAAGATTTCTTTCCCACATGTTTGCCCCACTAGATCTTGTCGTAATCGCCCTACTGATCTTGGCTATAAAGCAATATACCAAAAATTCTCTTTATCTTCTATATATGTTTTCATGTCACTTCACACCCAATGAAAGCTCTACAATATAGTTTTGATTCACATAAATTTCTTATTTTGATAAAGGGTATTTTACCCTTTATCACTGAAGCGAAGTTTAGAAACTATATGAACTTAGGACTGTTCATCCGGGCTGGATTTTTATTCGGCCCGGTTCGGAATCTGCAAACCCAGATTCCGGTTCTGGGTTTCGGCCTGGATTAAATCCGAATTGGAACCCGTATCATTAAAACCGGATTTTATCCGGTCCGGATCCGGATAGAAAATCCGGGTTCCACATTCATAACCCAGTTAACCGGGTTTGTATATAAATGACAGAAAAAAAACCCTAAGTTTCCTTCCCCTCCCCCCCGATTCAGTCTCTCTACGTCTCCTTCCCCTCCCCCCGATTCAGTCTTATCTGCTCTCTCTCTCTCTCTCTCAACCCTAGCTGCCGCCGCTGTGATGAGGATCCGCAAGAACGCGAAGCTCTCACCGCTCTGGTTCTCCCACCCTTTAGCTCCCGAGGCTCTCTAGATCTGCCCATTTCTCCTCTCTCTCTCTCTCTCTCTCTCTCTCTCTCTCCCCATCTTTGAGCATTTCGGTAAGCCTAACTTTATGAAATCTGTATTTTTTTCATTTTTTTTAACATGGGTTGTTTTCCACAACTTTGCCCAGATCTGCCGTTTTTTCTCCATCTCTCTCTCTCTCTGTTTTGCTAGATCTATTCTCTTTGTTTTTAAACGTGGGGTTTTTTTTTGGGTATGTTTTTTTTGGATCTGTTTTGCCCTGCATCTTGTTTTGATATAGTTTCTTTCTATTGCTTTGTAAAGTGTAAATGCTATGCATTTAATCGATCATGTCTGTAATACATGATTGGGGCAACAGAAAGGTTGCACTTCTCATAGGGAAATGAATTGTATATTGTTATGCCTATGAAAGAAACGATTATTGCTATGCCTATGAAGGGATGAGAAGCATAGGAAAGAAATGATCAGAATAGAAGTTTGTTTGCTCTTGGGCTATTAGTATGCCTATGAAAGAAATGATTAATGGATGAACAAAAGGCGGGATGCAGAAGGTAGAAAGCTAGTGAGGCAGCTGGAGAGGTGCACTAAAGAGTCTTTAGTTTCCTTCAGGATTAACTTTGGAAAATTGGGAATTGGAATAGTTGACATTCATACTTTTGCTGATTCTTAGTAGTTACTTCTTATGAGGTCCTTAGATTTACATTGCCTTGCAATGCCGTGATCCACCTTACAGTTTTCTTTTCTGTTGGTATGGAGGCAATGAAGATAGTGTTAGGTACCATTATTTTTGCTATCTGAACTCTTTTATGCTATTACGCTCTGTTTGACGACTGGGTGGAGCACATTCTTGAACCACAAGAAGTATGTTATATCTGTCTTTGTTGAAAATGGTTGTATTCCTCTACTATTCTTACATTCTATTTTTGAGCTAGCTTTTTGCATTTTCTACTAATTCATGTATTAAATATAACACTTATTCTGTTAATTTAAACAAGATTGTATACTTTTTATGGCATGTGTGATTTATTTATTTATTGGGATTGAGTATCTTGTGCGGCATTGCATTTTTTTTATACCCAGTCTTGACATATACATTATATTTAATAAATCCTATATACCCAGTCTGTCATTTGGTAATGTTTTAATTTTTGGGGGCTTGTGTTTGCATACCTGAGCATGTGCCCTCACTGATAGTGTTAAATCTAACTCTCAAGTTGTATTTATTTCACACTTATGGTTTGTGTTTATACATATGCTAGGTATCGGGCACCAGAAGTTTTGTTCCAGTCTCCATCCTACACTCCAACTGTTAAGCATTTTTGAAACCCCACTCACTGCAGAAACTTCTCCACTCTTATTTTTCGCTCTCATGCTACACTCCAACTATTAGTATATCATTTTTTGAAATACCCGGTCATTGTAGAAGCTTCTCCACTCTTCTTTCTTTCTTTCTCTCTCATAGAAAGGCTGGAATGTTTTAGGTTGATTACTTAAGCCTATGTTTTCCACTTGAGCACTACAACTTGACTTGTTCTGATTAGTCTCAATTTGGAATAGTTTTATCGAGTCAAAAGGGTTTTATTTTATTATTTTTTTTTCATTAATAATGAGTCTCTCTTTTGATGAACTGCAGGTGGATTTGTGAGTGAATTGATTGCTAGTGGACCTGACGGACCTGTTCCATCAACTAATTTTCCTCATGAGTTCTCTTCATTTTCATGGGTCCTGTAGTATAATAGACCATTAGATATGTAATTTTCATAAATTGTAATTTTGTGTTTTCTAATGTAATGTATAAATCAGAGAGACAGGTGTGCTATATATACGTGTGGTTTGAGGTTTCAATGGAAAGTGTAAAAGACAACATGGAAGGACTGGAAACGGAAGATTGAGGAAATACCTCTTTGTTGCTTAAGCCATTGATGGTTAAAACTTCGAAACTTGGATTGAGAAAAATGAGTAAGGTGAGGTCGGGAAGTTGGTCTGCCATTTGAGTGCTGTTATTTTTATTTTTAAAAATGCTTTTAAAGCCTCATTTTAAAAAAAAAAAACCGGGTTTAATCCGGAACCCAGAATCTGGGTTTTGCAAAACCCGGATTCATCCGGATTCCGGCCTGGATTTCAAATCCGGGTTCCAGTTTGGGTATACCCAAATTTTTGGGTCGGAACCCGTATGAACAGCCCTATATGAACTGCGCTCATTATGATGTTTATTTTTTTGTAGGGCTTAAGTGGGCATAACTTACAGCTCAATATTAAATGAAGGGTACGTAGTTTTATAAAATTAAAGTTCATTTTTAATACAGACACATAATTATATTGGTTGATTGTGAAATTAGGAAAATGATAAAAAAGAAGAAGAAAAAGATCAGTTATTTGTCTTCTTCATGTTTCTAACTATACATCTCTAACGATTATTTTTTAAAAATTTTAAATTATTTATTTTTCATAAACGATAATGTTTTTCAACATCTATAATTTTCTATTAATGATAAACTCATTTTTAAATGATGATAAAAATGTAAAAATAATAAAATAACAGTAGAAAATTAAGTTGTAAAATAGTTTAAGGAAAGACAAAACAATATCTGTTTATCAAATATGTAAGAGAAAAAAAAAAAAAAAAAGACACTTAAACGTGGTAGCTAGTAGTGTAACCCATTCCGCCGGGCGGGCCCTCTGTAATTGAATATAATTTGGTTCGTAAACCATAAACTATAATTAATTAATAATCATCATGAATGTACGAGATCAGATTATGGACAAAAGTTTGTACATTAGTTTATTTGGAAAGGATATTGGGTGCTATTTTTATGTTTTGACCTTTGCCAAATTGGTAATTATATTAATGCCACGGTAATATATTATGGATGTACATTATTTTTATCCCCAGTATATTATACGGTTTAAGTAGCACGTACGTGCATGTGACGTGTGAATTATGATCATGTCTCTAACGTTTTCTGAGAATCCAATATAACATGATCACTCTCCACTTTTTGTTATTACAAACTACAAAGGAAGCTGGATGTATTTACTTCGACTACAAGTCAATGGATGGATGGATATGTGATATTTTTATTTTTTTTGAAAGAAAACCTCTCTATTTCATAATCAGAATTAACCAATACAATGTTTGTCTTTGTCCAGACAGTCTACAATATAGAATGGGACTTCCTCTATCCAAACCTTTTCCTCTTCTAATCTTAAAGCTTGCTTTGCTAACTTATGAGCCACATTATTCTTTTCCATATATGCAAATTGTATAGACCAATTTGGTTTGTTTGCTAGAACAGACCGTATATCTTCAACTATAGAACCACCATGTGATAAATCTTCCTCATTACTTAAGACTGCCAATACAACAGCCTTTGCATCCCCTTCGAAAATTGCCTTCTGAATATTAAGATCATTACACAGCTCCAAAGCCTTCCAAAGTGCGTATCCTTCTGCTACTGATGGATTCTGCATATAATTCCTTTGATCGCATACAGCCACTAGAGCCTCACCCTCTTCATCTCTAATCATAATTCTCACTCCCATTCTTTTCCTCCTGAGATCAAGTGACGCATCCCAATTCACCTTTACAAAACTATTTATTAGTTTTGCCCACGTCTTCCTGTTAATGCTAGTAGATGGTGTCTGGTCTTCCTTTTTCTGAGTTCTTTGAGAATGCTGAAACTCCTCAAGGCCTTCTTTTGCTGTTTTAAGTAATCTTGTTGGATAGGAAAGTCTTTTTTCGAACACAAAATCATTCCTTTTGAACCATACCTTTCGAAATAAAACTGTCATCTCCTCTAGCTGGTTCTTATTCAATCTTCCCATAAGTTTTTCCCATAAATATAGAAAATCATGTTCTGTGCTACTCCATTTTTGAACTGAACTTTGAGAATCAAACCAAACATCATTTGCAGCTGTACACTCCCAAAGAGCATGCATGACTGTCTCAATTTCTGCACCACAGAGAGGACATCTTTGGTTAGCAACTAGTTTTCTCTTGAAAAGGTTCTTTTTAGTAGGTAGCAAATCATTTCCAGCCCTCCATATGAAGAACTTGACTACCCTTGGCACTTCCAGCTCCCATATACTCCTCCACCTCTTATCTTCCTTCTCTTCCTCTGAGCAACCACCTCTATTGTTCCTAAGTCTTTCTAATTGCAAATAATATGCACTGTTGACTGTAAAAACACCCTTCTTCGATGGTCCCTATATAATCTTGTCTTTTACATGGCCTTTGCTCAAAGGAATGCTTAAGATCTGCTCAGCCTCATCACCAGAAAAAATAGACCGAATCTTTTCTTCATCCCCTTCCCCTTTATGTTTAGTAATCAACTCCTCCACCATTGAACCACCATGCATACTTGATACTGGTGATTGAACAACATAAGATGTTGGAGTAGAGAGCCACTTATCACCCCAGATCTTTATCTTGCTTCCATCCCCCACTTTCCATCTTAAGCCTTCTTGCAACAAACCTCTAGCCAACCAGACACTTCTCCATATAAGGGATGGTTGTGAACCAAGCTTAGCTTCCATTAAATTCGAATGCCTAAAATACTTTTCTTTGAACACCATAGCTGCAAGAGAATCAGGAATCCTAATAAAACCTCCATCCTTGCTTAGCTAAAAGAGCTAAATTAAAGCTCTCCAAGTCCCTGAAACCCAGTCCACCCTTCCCTTTATGCAATCCCTTCTTATCCCACTTCCTCCATTGTATTCCCCCTTATGATTGATGCTTGCCCCACCAGAATTTTGAAAACATGCAATTGATGTCATGGCACAATCTTTTGTGTAGCTTGAACACACTCATGGTGTAAGTAGGGATAGACTGTGTGATACCCCGTTTTTACGAGTATTTTGACTGAAGGAATATTTTAATTTATTTAAAATAATAGTTCTTTTATTTTAAATTACCGGATTTTAAATTGGATTTTAATTGTTGTTTGAGTTTAAATTGCTATTTAATTTGTTTTAGCTTGTCTTTGGATTTAAAATTAAGTAGTTAGTTTTTACTAGTTATTTATTATATTTTAGCTTTACGATGTGTTCATTGGATCAGTTGTTGGACTCCAGAGGTGAGGATTGGACCTCATTTATTTTCCTCCATCTTTTCTTTTTCTCTTTTTCCTTTCTATTTCTTCTCTTTTCTTTCTTTTTTTCCCTTCTTCCCCGTGCTTTCCCCTTCCCCCGTTCGGAGACTCTCTTTCTCCTCTCCCTCATGCGATTCGGCCAACCACCCAGACCCACCGCTCGCCGGTGCCGTGAGCCTCACCACCACCACCAATCTCTTCCCCTCCCTCCGGGGAACCGTCCCACAAATTTCCACCGTCATCGGAGCCGCCGTTTAGCCGGTATAGCTCCTCCAAGCCGAACGACTTTTGTAACAGCCCGCTAAAATTATCAGTTTTGGATTCTTTCCCGACAGCAATCACATCTCTCTCGTCTTAACCCTCTATCTTTAGTTATTTATGTTTAACATAGTTGATTTTGGTTGGCTGTAGACTGTGTAGTTAGTGTTTGTGGAGTTCACTGCGTAGTTGTGAAACGAAGTGTGGTTGTGAAGTGTTAGGCTTGATTTTGTAGTTTTGTGGACTGTGCTGTGAAGTATAGGCGTGAAATGGATGCCGTAGATGTGATACGGCGGGTTGTGTGAAGAGAATACGCGTGTAGCGTATTCTGTGTAATGCAGCGACGCGACGTGCGCTGTAGTGATGTGGGTCATAGAAGGAAGGGAGTACGCATGTAGTGTACTCCGTGTGGTATGGCGATGCATCGTGTGATGTGCATCGTGTTGATGAGTGTTGTAGCGAAGGAAGTACGCGTAGCGCGTACTCCGTGTCGCGTAGCGATGCACCGTGAGACGTGTATCGCAGTGATGGGTTTTGTAGTGTGAATGGAAGAGAGTTCACGTGAGTGTACTCTGTACTAAGTCGTGATACACCGGATGGCGTGTCACGAAGGGTTGAATGGCGTAGCAGAGAAGTGTGGAGCGTATGGTGTAATGTTGGGAAACTGTATGACAGTGTCCCGAAGCAGTGATGATATGGATTATAGTCCGGGATGACTGGTGTCATCTTGTGGTTGACTATGGCTAAGAGTATATGGATTGAGAAATGAGTTGTTTGTTTGGTTGTTATTGATAATTTTAATGAACTTGTTTTAGTGCAAAGGCTTTCTGAAGTCAATTTATCTCTTCCGAGTATAGTGAAACCTCAAGTTGGCCGTGGTGTTGCAAGTGCTTACAATATGGCAATTGAGTTCAGAAGTGAAAATCTTAAGGACTTGAGTGTTCCTCTTCCAGCTGTTGTGCAGTTCCTCGTGTCTCGCGCTCTATTCTCATAGAACGCGACGATCGAGGTAAGTTAGCCTCTAACTTACTATCAGTTTATTGTGTATGTGTGATGGGTAAGAGAACTACAATTTATGTATGTATGTTATCGTATATGCCATGTCATGCTATGTCATTACATGTTTATCTGTTACGTATGATTTAATCTCTCATGAATAATTATCTGTTATATAATCTTTTCTGTCATACAATGATGTATGTTATAAGTATGCCATGTTAAGTATGCCATATGATACATGTATGCCATGAAATGTTTATGATTAAATCATATTATGCCATTTACAAGTATACGCCATGTTAGAAAAGTATATGATATTAAATAATATCACATGCATTAAGAAAGATAAGACATGTTATGTTATAATAATGCGTGGGGCCACAACAACTGTGGAGTACGTATTATATTTATGTTATTTATAATGCGTGGGGCCACAACAACTGTGGAGTACGTATTATATTTTATGTTATTTATAATGCGTGGGGCCACAACAACTGTGGAGTACGTATTATATTTTATGTTACTTATAATGCGTGGGGCCACAACAACTGTGGAGTACGTATTATATTTATGTTACTTATAATGCGTGGGGCCACAACAACTGTGGAGTACGTATTATATTTATGTTATGTTATTTATAATGCGTGGGGCCACAACAACTGTGGAGTACGTATTATATTTTATGTTATGTTACTTATAATGCGTGGGGCCACAACAACTGTGGAGTACGTATTATATTTATGTTACTTATAATGCGTGGGGCCACAACAACTGTGGAGTACGTATTATATTTATGTTATGTTACTTATAATGCGTGGGGCCACAACAACTGTGGAGTACGTATTATATTTATGTTATGTTATTTATAATGCGTGGGGCCACAACAACTGTGGAGTACGTATTATATCTTATGTTATGTTACTTATAATGCGTGGGGCCACAACAACTGTGGAGTACGTATTATATTTATGTTACTTATAATGCGTGGGGCCACAACAACTGTGGAGTACGTATTATATTTATGTTATGTTACTTATAATGCGTGGGGCCACAACAACTGTGGAGTACGTATTATATTTATGTTATGTTATTTATAATGCGTGGGGCCACAACAACTGTGGAGTACGTATTATATCTTATGTTATGTTACTTATAATGCGTGGGGCCACAACAACTGTGGAGTACGTATTATATTTATGTTACTTATAATGCGTGGGGCCACAACAACTGTGGAGTACGTATTATATTTATGTTATGTTACTTATAATGCGTGGGGCCACAACAACTGTGGAGTACGTATTATATTTATGTTATGTTATTTATAATGCGTGGGGCCACAACAACTGTGGAGTACGTATTATATCTTATGTTATGTTACTTATAATGCGTGGGGCCACAACAACTGTGGAGTACGTATTATATTTATGTTACTTATAATGCGTGGGGCCACAACAACTGTGGAGTACGTATTATATTTATGTTATGTTACTTATAATGCGTGGGGCCACAACAACTGTGGAGTACGTATTATATTTATGTTACTTATAATGCGTGGGGCCACAACAACTGTGGAGTACGTATTATATTTTATGTTACATGAAGTATGGGGCCACAACAACTGTGGAGCATACACTACATGAGACACAGCAATTGTGACATGTAGAATACGTGGGGCCACAACAACTGTGGAGTACGTATTATATTTTATGTTATGTGAATTCATGGGGCCACAACAACTGTGGAGCATGAAGTATGGGGCCACAACAACTGTGGAGCATACACTACATGAGACACAGCAATTGTGACATGTAGAATACGTGGGGCCACAACAACTGTGGAGTACGTATTATGTTTTATGTTACTTGAATACGTGGGGCCACAACAACTGTGGAGTACGTATTAATGCACGTTATTAATCAAGACAATTAAATAAGATTCCAAGTTTATGTTAAGTCAAGTTTCAGATCAAGTTCATGTTATGTTATGCTCACGTACATGTTATGTTCATGTTCATGTTATGTTCCAAGTTCATGTTCACATCATGTTATGTTCACGTTTATGATACGTTCAAGCTCACGTTCATGTTATGTTATGTTCATGTCCATGTTATGTTTCACGTTCATGTTATGTTGATTGTTCATGTTATGTTTTAAGCTTAAGTTCATGCCATGTTAAGTCAAGTTCAGTTCACGCTTAAGTTCTGGTTAAGTCATGCTATATGTCAAGTTATACTATGTTTATGTATGACTATAATTATGCATTTATGCTTTTACTGCCATGCATGCATTTTTAACCTGTGTATAAGTTTTATGTTAACTTACTGAGATTTGTAATCAAATCTCACTGTGGTAGTCCCAACTACCATTCCCCCCGAATGGTAGATCTTGTTACAGGACCCAAAGGAGAATTGGAATCTGACCAACTGAATACGGTCGACTAGGCCACGGTGCGATGTTGATGATGGTATAGTATTTAACTTAGGTTAATACTTGTACTTTTGGAGTTGTATCTCAAGTATTCTTTTGATCACAACCATTTTGGACTAGTGTGATGATCACGGCTTTTTAGTATGCCTTTATGTATGAATTATGTTTCAAGTATTTGGGATATATTTAGTTTGGTGCATAGTATTGCTAAAGAAAAAGATTATCCGCTGCGAATATTGCATAATGCTAGATGCATGTTAGGAGCATTGCATCTTAGATGTCATGAACGGGGGCAGGTAACCTTGTGTTGCATGTCTCGACGCTTCAAATGTCTGTTCAATCCCAAGCGGAATTTGGGGGCGTCTCAACTTTTGCTCCGATTTGCCGCCACCACCTCTTCACCACTTCATCACCGACTCCTTGCCGTCTTAACCCACCCATTTCTGGCCTCCATCCGTCGCCAGAGCAGCTCCCACGAGCTAGTTTCCGATTTGGGTGTTTAAGCTCTTCCACTGCCGTTTTCGCCATCACCCACGGCCAAACTTCACTTCCCCTAGCTTCATAAACACGCCTAAGCCATTCCCTATCAATCTCGAGTCTTGGTTTGTCCCCATTCAAAAGTCGGTATTTTACAATCCACGACCACAGTGTTTTTACACTGTTACGTTGCTTTCGCTTTGCCGTTTGCCGCTCGCCAATCCTTCGAAAATTAGTATATAGCACTATAAGTATTTTCCAAACTTCATTTTAGATTTAAATATATTATTGCACTTACAATAATTTATTTGTGACTGGTTGGTTATTCCGGACTGAGTACGAGGAGTCGAGGATCGGTTGGATTTGAGGACGGAGTTGATTGTTTGGTTGTTATGGATGTTTGGATAGTGTTGGTTAATTTTTATAATTTTATTGCATTGCAATGTGCATGCATATCCATGTGCTATTTATTGAAAATTGGGTTTTCATGTGAAAATCGATTTTCGGATGCGTGCGTATCACGACCCCAAGCCAGGATGGGGTATTATCTCGGTGGAGCTCCTCTGATCACTCGGGAGTGGATAATACTGAGTGACATCCCCTGGGTTGTCGATGGGCGACGACCGGATCGCACGATACGGTAACGCTGTCGTGTCGACTCCATGGTCCCTTGGCTGGTGGGGACTAGAGGATGCCCGGGCTAGGCATAGTCGTTACCTGCGGTGTGACATAGTAGCCAGAGTATGCAGATGATCCCTAGGGGAGATCATGGTGCATGCATTAAATGGAATTGGTTTGGATTTGGTTTTGGATATGTGCCATTTTCTGAGAAAATGGCGAGGTTTTGATATGTGGCTTTGTGATCCATTTTCTGGGAAAATGGTGGTTTCTGGATTTGGGCCATTATCTGGGATAATGGCGAGGAATGGTTTAAAGGAAATGTTTTGGAGCCAAAATGGGACTTTTGGCGTGCGTGAAAAATGTGGTTTTTGGGACATGTGCATTGGGCATACTTTCATGCATATTGTTGTGGCTTTAATATATTTTTTTATCTTGTGGCGTTTGGAATATTACTTACCTACGGCACCATTTTTGGTACCGTAGATTTTGATGCAGATGTAGAGGAGGAGGAGGCTGAGCCCGAGGAGGCGGCTCCGCCGGAGGAGTGATTTGGAGTGCTTTTTATGTATAATATTTGTAGTTGTTTTTATTGGTATGTATTTGGATTTAAGATGTTGTTGAACTTGTAATTTTCTATTTACGTGTGTTTTAAACTAGTTTGTAACTAAACAAAAATTCTGGTACTTAGTTATATGGCTTTATTATCCGCTGCGTGTTTTTATTTGTACACATATTGCATGTACACACACTTGGCACTTGGCGATGGGATGTTTGACCCGTGTTGTCATCATCCTGAAGACCCGATTTCCACGTGGCCTTACGTGGGAGTTGGTGGCGTCACAAGTGGTATCAGAGCCAGGTTTGGCTCTGGGTAAAACCACATGTCCCGTAGGTGCGGTACCAGAAAGTTTTTAAAGTTGTGTTTTAAAAATTTTAGTTTATTTGAAGCTTTAATTTCTTTTTTTAATTGAGTTAGCTTGATTTTAATTATTTTATATATTTGCTTGTTTTATCGTATGCCTTTTATGTTATCGTTATTTGGTTTTGCTTTTGTGTTGTTTGTTTTGTCTGATATTTAAATGGGGTCAAAGGTTGTGTTATGGTAGGAAGATGGTAAGACCACGAAGGCCTTCTGGGGAACCTCAGGATGATTTACCGAGAGGTGATGGAAATTTCGCCATGGCTCGAGCGTTAAACCGATTGACGGAATATTTGCAGGGAGGCGAGCAAAGTAGAGAGGCACAAACTGGAGAGTTAAGCCGATTGACTGCATATTTGCAGCGAGGGGAGCAAAGTAGAGCGGTGCAAGCTGAATGCACCTATGAGTGCTTCTTAGCGCATAGAACCCCTGCTTTTACTGGAGAAGAGGATCTACTTTGAGCTGGAAAGTGGATCAGAGACATAGAAAAGACATTTGAAGTCTGTGGCTGCATGGAGGCACAACAAGTGCTTTATGCAAGTTATTTATTACAAGGTACTGCTTCTGAATGGTGGGAGACAAAAAGAGAAATGCTAATGTTGGAATTGGGATCCTTTGCTGCTGTGACTTGGGAGCGGCTTAAAAAGGAGTTTAATGATCGTTTCTTTCCCGCATCTGTGAGGCGGCAAAAAGCTAGAGAATTTACTAGCTTGGTCTAAGGAAATATGACCGTGGAACAATATGCCCGAAGATTTGTAGAGCTTGGGCGATTTGCTACTCATCTTATCGCCACGGAAGAGATGCAGGCCGAGCGTTTCCAGGAGGGTCTACGACCAGAGATATGCAAAATGGTGGTTTGCCACTGGATTACTATTTTTCAAGAATTTGTTGATTTGGCCACTCTTGCGGAGCGAGAGATTAATTTGAGTATGGGCTCCCCTACAAGTCAGAAAAGGCGGAGTTTTACTAGAGGAGGAAGTAGCTCTGGTTCGCCTCAGAAATTTGTTCAGCGGACCGGGACTCGACCACAAACAACCTCAGGAGTGCGTATGGGAGGCCGGGTGCCAATTTGCGGAAGGTGTAATAGAGCCCATGTGGGTGAGTGCCCTTCGGGTGGGGCTTGATGTTATAATTGGGGCCAGCAGGGACACTTTGCCTGTGAGTGTCCTAATACAGTTCAAGGAAGTCGTGGAGGTCGATGTGGTGGAAGAACTAATCAGAGGCAAGTAGCGTAGGCTCGGGTATATGCTGTTATCCCCGGATAGGTGGATAACAGTATCAAATTCAACTCTTCTTTTACTCTCTTAATTTCAATGACATTATGTCTGTCTTCTTTAGCTTGCAATCTATGCAAATACTTTGTTTTCTCGTCTATCTCCTTTTTTCCTCCCTTCCTAATCTGCTTACTCCACTTCTATAGAGACTCTTTGCTTCTATTTAATAACTCCACCATTTTGCTAGACTGATTCCTCTCAAACACTTCATGCTTCCAAGCTTTCTTTAAGATCATTTCACACTCCTCCTCCAAAGCCCAGTTGGCTTCATATTTAAAAGCTTTTTTAATGTCCCATTCCAACACCTTGTACTTTTTTAAATGGATTAGCAAAGGCTTATGATCCGAGGTACTGGCCACCATCACTTCCACCCATGCTTCCTTATATATTTCTGTCCAAACAGGATTTGCAACAACCCTGTCTAATCTTTTCTTTGTGTAGGCTTCATCTCCATGCAAGTTGCTCCATGTGTACTTGTCACCCTGCCACCCTAAATCATAAAGATTCCCTTCATGAAAAACTTCCTTGAATAATTTCATTTGCCCTTCAGGTCTTGCTCTACCCCCAAACTTCTCATCATTAACTAAGATTTCATTAAAATCCCCCACTATGCACCACCCATTAAGCTCCTGAGGCTTAAAAGATTTCAGCAAGTCCCAAGTGGCCTTTCTCTTAGCAGTTTCAGGATGCCCATAAAAGCGAGTAAGCAACCATTTCTTCTCCACTTCTGCATCTTTAACCCACGCATTAATATGCCTTTGAGAGAAATTCACAACCTCAATTCTCACATTAGCATCCCATAATAGAACCATTCCACCCCCTTTCCCAACTGAATCCACACTAAAACAACCCTCACATTGCAGCCTCCTCTTCAAACCTTCAAAACTTCTGCATCTAAGCTTTGTTTCCATAATGAAAACCAAATTGGGTTTATTCTTCTCTGCCATGTTGCAGAGATCTTGAATTGTCCGAGGGTTCCCCAACCCTCGGTAGTTCCAACTTAAGATTTTCATGGTGTTTGGCGGGGCTGAATCTCAGCCTCCGCCACTACATTTGAGCTTTTTCCTCCCTCTATCCCACTACTCCATTTCCTTCTCTTCCCAGCCTTACCAACCTCACACTCTCCCTCATCCTCCCCTCCACTTCCCTTTTTAACTGCAAGAGAGTTGAATGACCCCTCCTTTAATTCTTTTTTCCTAGCTCTTCTCTTCCACGTCTTTTTATTAACAACCTGCACTACTTCCTCACTACTCACCCTCAGTTCTGGACCTTCATCAGAAACAACCTTTTTAAATGAAATACCAACACCCTCCCCCATTATGTGCAAGCTTACCTCCTCTCTTAACTCTACTTCGAAAAGACCCCTCTCTCCATCCTTTACTACAGAATTCCCTTGCCCCTCACACCCACTCACTTCCTCACCATTCTCTTGTCGAGTACTATCCCCTTCTCTTCCATTGATTAGCATTTTTTCTACTGAACTCTCCCCTTTACTTCCCTCCCCACCCCTCAATTTTGGACCCTCACTCACCTTACTCCCCCTTGCTTCCTTTACTTCATTTGTCTTTCTACTCCCCCCATCTTGTGTGAGACTAACCCCCATCTTCCTCCAACTACTTGCCTCCTCTTCTCTTTTAGGAAAGCTACTGTAATTCTTAGATCTTACACCCTGAGTAGCCCTCATCCAAATTCCATATTGATTTTCCTTCCCATCTAGCTCTCCCAATATACTTGTACAGCCCTTCACTCCATGAACAACATAACCACATGAGAAACATATACGCGGCATCTTCTCATAGCTAAAGGGAATCTATATGCTCTCTCCCTTCACATTTATAGTTCTTCCTCTTGCTGAGGGCTGTGTCAAATCTAGATAAATCTGAACTCTAAAAAAACTACCCCATCCACTCCCATCCTCCTGTACATTTACATCCTCTACCCTTCCCACTGTACCTCCAATTTGTTTACCTCGTTCTTTTGTCATACAAGATAAAGGCAGATTATGCATCCTTACCCATAGACACTCATAGTCAAAATTCACATGATGCAGAGGAGTATATCCCACAAATTCTTTTAACACTAACAGTTGGTTATCAAAGAGCCAGGGTCGACCCTTCCATACCCTCTGCATGTCCACTTGATTCTCAAAGACTATAACAAAAACGTTTCGGCTTACCTCTGTAAATTCAGCTGGGCCATCGTAGACCCCAGGATCTCTTTGCTTATGGCTCTCATCGAACACACTTTACCCACCAGACTCCTCGATGCTTTGTTGTTTAGTTCTTCTGAATCATCCTCATCAATTACTATATTGGCCGTTTCTCCCTCCAGCAACCTGAGACTCTTCCATCTTTCTTCCAACTCTTCCATCCTTTCTCTTGACAGCACCTTCCACTCCTCTCTGCCGCTAGAAACCTCTTTCAACCACCTACCTTCCTCCGGCCTGACACCTTGGCCCACCCTAGGCCACCATAGAATCTGTTATAACCGTCACCACGTGCCTCTGCACACTCTCACTCCACCTTTTTTTTCAAAGAGAAAAAAGAGAGAAGACTCCCACCGTACCTCCGGATATGTGATATTTTGATAGTGAAAATGATATCCATACTATTATTTTACAATGATCAAAACATTACATTATAATTTACGTGACTATTTTTATATAATTATAATTTGTACAAATTATAGATTAAAACGCTTTTGTGATTACAATATAATATATAGATTGATAGTATTGATTTCCAACGAAATTGAAAAGATCATATTCTCAACAATTTTTCATTTAACTTGATCGTTTTAATATTATAAATTCCTACAATTAAAGAATAGTACTCATTTCTCAAAAAACTGAGAGAATAAATAAATATTCATATTTTATTTCTAAATACGCACCGATTAATCTTCATACAAGGCAAGCCCCTAGCTCATGAGGGGTAGTACTACTGGCACGAGCCACCAAGTGGCAAGCTTTAAATAACCAAGCTTAATTATAATTAAACAAGCTTCAAAATACCTAAAAATTACAAACAAACAAACTTAAAAGTACTTGAGCGATAGTACAGAGCATGCAGCTTGCACCAAACCGAGAATCAAATAAAAAGAAGCGGATATGGAAGTAGCACCAGTCAAACGCGTGCGAAATAAAACACGTATCAAGGGGATGAGCTTCGGGGGATTATTATAGAATTTGCTCAATTCTTCAGCCATCTGTCCATAATAAGAGTTCATTTTTGAATATAAACGTTTTTCGCCGACAGCTTGTTGATCATTGAAGTTGCCACAACACCATCCAGCCAATTATCGATAATCTGGTCTCCTACAAGTACATCCTGTTGTGAAAAACGATGACAATAAAGTGAAAAATATGAATATGAACGAGAAAAATCACACACGACACACAGATATACATGGTTCGGCAAATTGCCTATATCAACGGGAGCTGTAGAGGATTTTATTGCTTGATGAATCACACTACAATGGAGGGGCGAAGCACTGTTCACCAACAGTGTTGTACAGTACGGCCATAAGTGTAGAAAACACCTATTTTTAGTGAAACGGCGGAAAAAAAACCCTAGATCTGAAATTATACGATGTTCGCTCGAGCGGCGTGTCGAGCGAACTCCCTTCCGCAACGGCTCGAGCTCATTGTCGAGCGGACATCGAGCGTTTAACTTTGCCTGATTTCGCTCGAGCGGCTAATGCCTTCGCTCGAGCGAACTTCCTTTCCCGCAACCGCTCGAGCTCACTGTCGAGCAACCTTCGAACGTTCGAATCTGCCTGGATTCACTCGAGCGGCGGCCTTTTGCCGCTCGAACGAAGTGGACCAGACTCCACAATACCCAACAATTCTCCCACTTGGAGACTGGTACACTCGCTGCGTCGTCCTCTTCCTCAAACGTGATATCCTCCACCTCTGCAACTCACTGCCCTTGTCTTCATGCTAGAAGACCAACCGAAGTTGCGCACAACTTCAGTTTCTCAAGTGTAACACCCTTAGTCAACATATCAGCAGGGTTCTTGTTTCCACAAATTTTCTCAAGTAACAATTGTTCGTCATCTAACAATGACCGTATGAAATGATACCTGATCTGAATGTGCTTGGTCCTGGAATGAAATGCTGGATTCTTGGCAAGGAATATGGCGCTCTGACTATCACTATAGAGAGTGCCCTTTTGATTCTTCTTACCCAATTCCTCCAAGAAGCCTTGTAGCCATATCATCTCCTTTGCAGCCTCTGACACTACAATATACTCAGCTTCTGTAGTAGACAAAGAAACTGTCTTCTATAGATTAGAACCCCATGACACAGCAGTACCACCAAGAGTATAAACAAATCTCGTTGTACTCTTCCTACTATCAATGTCTCCAGCTAAATTAGCATCAACATAGCCCTGCACCTCTAAGCCCTCTCCTGAGAAACACAAGCACGTTTCTGAGGAGCCTTTTAGGTACCTCAAAATCCACTTCACTGTTTCCCAATGTTCTTTTCCTGGGTTACTCATGTATCTACTCATAACTCCCACTGCATGGGCAATATCCGGTCTTGTGCAGACCATAGCATACATAAGTGAACCAATAGCTGAGGCATAAGGAACCTTACTCATGTAGTCTTGTTCCTCTTCTGACTCGGGTGACTGATTCTTGCTGAGTCTGAAGTGACTGCCCAACGGTGTGCCAACTGGTTTGGCCTTGTCCATATTGAACCTGCTGAGTACCTTTTTCACATACTCAGCCTGTGAGAGTCTCAACGTGCCTCTCACTCTATCTCTGACAATCCTCATGCCAAGGATTTGCTTTGCAGCTCCCAAATCCTTCATTGCAAAGTGCTCTGATATCTGCTTCTTCAGATTATTGATCTCATCAATACTAGCCCCTGCAATAAGCATGTCATCCACATACAACAGTAGAATAATATAAGAATTGTCAAAATGCCTGACATAGCAACAGTAATCTGCGTGACATCTGATGTACCCTGCACTGTGCATGAAATTACCAAATTTCTTGTACCACTGTCTAGGAGCTTGCTTCAGGCCATACAAGCTCTTCTTCAGTCTGCAAACTGAATCTTCCTTTCCCTGTACTACAAACCCCTCAGGCTGGTGCATGTAGATGTCTTCTTCAAGGTCTCCATGAAAAAAGGCTGTCTTCACATCTAGCTGCTCAAGAAATAAATCTTCGGTAGCAACCATAGACAGTACCATCCTAATGGTTGTGATCTTCACCACAGGAGAAAAGATCTCAGAGTAATCAATACCCTGCTTCTGCTGAAAGCCTTTTACAACAAGTCTAGCCTTGTACCTCTTACTGCCATCATGCTCAGTTTTCACCCGGTACACCCACTTGTTGTGTAATGCCTTCTTCCCTGATGGAAGTTCTGTCAACTCCCATGTCTGATTCCCTAGTAGGGAATCCATCTCATCTTTCATGGCCAGTTCCCACTTGCTAGAATTTTCATCTTGCAAGGTTTCTTCATAACTCTGCGGTTCTCCACCATCTGTCAATAGAATGTAGTTCAAGGTTGGTGAGAAACGCTGTGGAGGACGTCTAGTCCTAACTGACCTGCGAACTGCAGCTGTAGAAGTGGACGGCTCTGAAACTGACTGCGGAATAATAGGAATGGGTGCACTAGACCCACTCTCCTCGTCACTCACATCTCTATACTGCACTGTGACCTCTGGTAGGTCATCAAATCTTACGAACTCGGACTCCTGAGGAGCTACTTCAGAAGCTGTACTAGACTTGTCCTTGTACACAATCTTCTAATTGAAAATCACATTCCTGCTTTTTATGATCTTCCAACCATGATCATCCCAGAAACGATAGCCAAATGCCTCGTCTCCATAGCCAATGAAATAGCATTTATTTGACTTAGCCTCAAGTTTACTACGAGCATCAGGATTAATAACATAAGAAAGACAACCAAAAGTTTTAAGGTGAGAAAATTTAACCTCTTTCCCGCTCCAAACCTCCTCAGGAAATTCACAATCCAATGGGACGGATGGCCCCCTGTTGATCAAGTAGACGGCAGTGCTGACCGCATCTGCCCAGAAGGTTGGTGGTAGTCTGGCGTGCAATCTCATGCTTCTAGCACGCTCATTAATGGTCCTGTTCATACGCTCCGCAACTTCATTTTGCTGTGGTGTCCCAGGAATGGTCTTCTCCATTCTGATACCCTGAGCTGCACAGTACTCCTCGAACCCACCATCAATGTACTCACCACCATTGTCAGACCTCAAACATTTCAGTTTTAAGTCTGTCTCTGTCTCAACCATGGCCTTCCAAGTCTTGAAAACATTAAATACATCAAATTTATGCTTCAAGAAATAAACCCATACCTTCCTACTATGGTCATCAATGAACGTGACATAGTAACGAGAACCTCCAAGAGACGCCACTGGGGAAGGTCCCCACACATCTGTGTGTACAAGATCCAGTTTTCCTGTCTTTGGCGTTCTGCCACTTTTCAAGAAACTGACATTCTTCTGTTTCCCCATAATGCAACTCTCACACATACTGAGATCAACTGACTTCAGTTCTGGTAGCTTGCCTCTAGACAGAAATTCTTTCATACCCTTCTGACTCATATGGCCAAGCCTACAATGCCACAAATCTGCTGTGCTCTCTGCAACGGTAGTAGCAATAGTGTTAATTAAACCGGTAGTCATATATAGTGTACCAGTTTTCTTACCCCGAGCCAGTACCAATGCCCCTTTTGTGACCTTCCAGGTGCTATCTGAGAACACTACTGAATGACCACACTCATCGAGTTGCCCAACAGAAATGAGGTTTTTCTTCAACTCAGGAATGTGTCTGACCTTTTGCAAGGTCCATTTGTTCTTGTTAGGGAGTGCAATGTCAATGTCTCCCATCCCCACCACGTTCAAAGCCTTTCCATTAGCTAGATACACCTTCCCAAAGTCACCTGCAACATAATTCCGCATTAACTCCCGGTGGGAAGATGTATGGAAGGAAGCCCCTGAATCCAGTATCCAGTCATCAACTGGACTATGAACTGCAAGCAATAGTGCATCCTGTACTTCTTCAGTTACAACATTAGCACTATCATTCTCTGTCTTCTTAGGATTTTTGCAGTTCTTCTTTATGTGGCCAGCTTTGCCACAATTCCAGCAAGTTGCCTGCTGACCAGGCCTTGACTTGCTCTTGCCTCTGTGCTTTGATTTTGATCTTCCTGTCTTGTGATCTCCCTCGAGAATCAACATTCAGTGCTGAACTCGAACCCGAGGTCTCGCCAAAATCTTTCCTGCGCACCTTCTCAGCCAAAATCAAATCACGAATATCATCATATTTTAGCTTAGATTTACCGGCAGAATTACTAACAGTCATTCTCATGGCTTCCCAGCTATTTGGCAATGAAGTCAACAATATCAGTGCACGTATCTCATTATCAAATTCAATTTCAACAGACGACAATTGATTTGTGATAGTATTAAAATCATTCAGATGTTGTGCAACAGACATACCATCCGCCATCTTTAAATTGAATAACTTTTTCATCAAGTGTACCTTGTTATTCGCTGACGGCTTTTCATACATACCTGACAAAGCCGTCATGAGATTCGCAGTCGTCTTCTCCTTGATGACGTTGTGTGCAACGGATCTCGACAGGGTTAATCGAATAACCCCCAGAACCTGTCGATCCAACAGATTCCAATCAGCCTCATCCATCTTTTCCAGTCGCTTTCCCAATAACGGAAGATGGAGTTTCTTCCCATAGAGGTAGTCCCCTATCTGCATCCTCCAGTAACGAAAATCCGTGCCATCAAACTTCTCGATCCCCGATACCTTCACTTAATCTCCAGTCATCGTTTTCCCTTAGACCCGAACCTGGCTCTGATACCAATTGTTGTGAAAAACGATGACAATAAAGTGAAAAATATGAATATGAACGAGAAAAATCACACACGACACACAGATATATGTGGTTCGGCAAATTGCCTACGTCCACGGGAGCTCCAGAGGATTTTATTGCTTGAGGAATCACACTACAATGGAGGGGCGAAGCACTGTTCACCAACAGTGTTGTACAGTACGGCCATAAGTGTAGAAAACACCTATTTATAGTGAAACGGGGAAAAAAAACCCCTAGATTTGAAATTATACGATGTTCGCTCGAGCAGCGTGTCGAGCGTGGGTAGATCGAACTCCCTTCCGCAACGGCTCGAGCTCACTGTCGATTAATCTTGCTTGGTTCTCTCTTCTTAAACTTCAATCCTACCTCATACAACTGGGCTGCACTGTACATTTCCTTCATATTTTGAGAACTTCCTTCCGGTCGCCTATCAGGAGGAGGCATGCAAAAGTGTCTAAGCAAGTTAGTGAAGTGCAATATAGATATTTCTGATGACCCAGAATCACGATCAGGATCCTGATGAACAAATTCTTGAACGTTATAATATTCGAACTGGCGAAAGGTATGCTCAATGAACGGGTGCTGTTTTGAGAGAGATGGAAATGCAATGTCATATATTTTCTCAATAATAAAGAAAGGAAGCTGATTTTCAAGTAATATCAAGTCCATCTGCAGCCTATTGCACAACCCCGGCTCTAATATTTCCCGGTCATACTCGGTCCAGATTTTCGACATGTTTTTCCAGAAATACTGGATAATGAAGTTGGCATCAACCAAGATCATTTTCACAAAATCATCACTTTCAAGTGGTATAGTCTCTGAATAACATTCCCGAACTCTTTCTTCCGCACGTTTTATAGTGCGTAGTAAATCTTCCAAGTTCATCTTGGGAGCTCGCGGTTCCTTGGAACTCTTTAGATAAGTCAATTTAAAACTTTCCATGGTTTGCAATTTTGGGTTATTACGATGATAAGGCCCTATTGATATTACCTGAGGAGTATAAGCTTCTTTGTTCGATTTGCCATATCTCCTTGAACAAGCTAGGTCGATTAGCAATCCATTCCGGGCCTGCCTCAATTAAATATATTCGATCATGTGTTTGGGAACCCACGGGGCAATCGAACCCTCTGCGATTTGGTGAAGAGGGAAGCTCCTGATCTCCTGTTTTTACAGGAAACACGGCTTACAGCTCATGAATTCGAGGTATGTAAATTTAAGCTTGGTTTTGCAAATTGTTTGGTTGTTGATTGCCGAGGTCAGAAAGGGGGTCTTGCGTTATTGTGGGGTCGGGATTTATCTTTATCTATTCTTAGCTATTCTTAGTGTCATATTGATGCTGTAGTTGAGAATTCATCTGTTGTGGGATCCTGGTTTTTCACGGGTATTTATGGTTTCCCAGGAGTGGGTCAGCGGTTTAGAACACGGGACATGTTCCGACGCTTAGGGCGAGATAGGGGTGAGGCCTAGACTGTGATAGGGGATTTTAATGAAGTTTTGCATCATAATGAGAAATGGGGAGGCAGGCCTCGGATGGAGGTGATTAACGACTGCTACTTAAGGGATTTGGGTTTCATCGGTAACCCTTTTACATGGTCTAACCGAAGGGGAGGGTCTCATTGTACTTCTGAGCGTTTAGACCGAGCTTTGGCTAACCAGTCATGGTTGATTTATTTTCCAAATGCTGTGGTTATACATGGTTTGGTGGCCTACTCAGATCATGTTCCTATCTAGATTAACACAGAAGGGGTAGGGGGATCTTCTCGGGTTTGAAGGAATTTCAGATTTGAAGAGATGTGGAGTGGAGAGAAGGCCTGTGAGGATATAATTAAGGCTTCTTGGAGGAATGGTGTAAGAAGCAATAGCATGGATGAGGTTCTATCCCAGATCAAGGATTGTGGATGCCAATTAGATATTTGGAATAAGAATTGCTTTGGTTATGTCCAGAGGGAACTAACTAACTAACTAGGGCCCGACAACAAATGGAATTGTTATCAAACTCTGACCCGGTTGGGGAGCTTATCACAGATCATAATCAGGCTCGAGAGGAAGTACAAAAATGGTTAGAAAGGGATGAGGTTATGTGGAGGCAATGATCTAAAGCATTATGGCTTAAACATGGTGATAAAAATTCAAAGTATTTTCATATGAAGGCTTCTCAGCGTTGGAGGAAAAACAAGCTGGACAGATTAAAGGATGGTGAGGGAGTTTGGCAAATGGGTTCTTCAAGGGACAAGGTGTTGATTGATTATTTTAAGCATCTTTTTGAGAGTTCAAATCCCAGGAGTTCAACTGAATTTCTTGCAGCCCTTAATGGTAAAGTAACTCCAGCTATGAATGAGGGCCTAAGTCATGAGCGTTTTACTGAAGCTGAAGTTGTTGGTGCTTTGTCAGAAACAAATCCTTCTACAGCTCCTGGTCCGGATGGTATGTCTCCGGCCTTTTATCAAAAATATTGGCATGTGGTGGGCCCTTCAATTTAGGCCGCAGTGCTTTAGGCATTAAATTCAGGTTCTTTTCCTGCATCCCTTAATCATACCTATATCACTCTTATTCTTAAAAATAAGAGTCCTGCTGTTGTCGCTGATTATCGGCCCATTAGTTTGTATAATGTGGTCTATAAACTCATCTCTAAAGTTATTGTGAACCGATTGAAGTCTGTTCTTCCTAGTATAATTGGGGATAATCAAAGTGTCTTCGTTCCGGGTCGTTTAATTATGGACAATGTATTAATTGCATATGAATTGGTTCATTTCTTAAAGCATAAGAAGAGTGGGCACAAAGGGTACATGTCTTTAAAAATGGATATGAGTAAGGCTTACGACAGGGTAAAATGGAAGTTTCTTCAAACTGTGATGGAGATTCTGGGTTTTAACCCGGGTTTTATTTCCTTGATAATGCACTGTGTCAAAACAGTTTCCTTTTCAGTCTTGGTTAATGGAAACCAAAAGGACCAATTTTTCTGTCTCATGGGTTGAGACAAGGGGATCCTTTGTCCCCTTACCTCTTCCTATTTTGTACTGCAGGGCTTTCTTGTTTGTTGAATCAAGCTGGATTAAGACAGGACATTTCAGGTCTTAAAATTTGTAGGAATGCCTCTACCATTAATCATTTGCTTTTCGTGGATGATAGTGTTATTTTTTGTAAGGCTACTGTGGTTGAAAATAGAAGGGTGCATGATGTGTTAGCTGTTTATGAGAGTATTTCAGGAAAAAATTAACAAGGAAAAAACTGCTATGGTGTTTAGTGGTAATGTGGGGCTGGAAGTTCAAGATGAGATTCGTTTATTATGGGGAAATGGAGAGATTCAGCAGTATGAGAAGTACCTAGGATTACCCCCTATTGTTGGTAGATCAAAATCCAGGGCTTTCCAATCTATCAAGCAGAGAGTTTGGCAAAAGTTACAAAGTTGGAAGGAAAAGTTGTTGTCTCAAGGGGGTAAGGAGATCTTGTTAAAAGCAGTTGCTCTATCAATCCCAACTTATTCCATAAGTTGCTTTCTTTTGCCTGCCATTTTTTGTTCAAATTTAGAGTTTATAATGGCTAGATTTTGGTGGGGGCAAAAGAGGGAGGAACGTCGAATTCATTAGATCAGTTGGCAAAACATGTGTGAAGGAAAAACTAGAGGAGGAATGGGCTTTAAGAATCTTAGAAATTTTAATCTTGCTTTTCTTGCAAAGCAGGGTTGAAGGCTCATGCAAAATGAGGATTCTATTCCATTCAAACTTCTTAAAGCTAGATATTTTTCTCAATCTAATTTTGTGGATTCTACTTTAGGACATTGTCCATCATATACATGGCGGAGTATTTGGGAGGCTAAGAGATGGTTGAGGGAGGGGTGTTCTTGGAGGATTGGGGATGGGCAAGATGTTCATATATGGCATGATTCTTGGGTTCAGGGTCATAGGCAGTTGGATGTTGAACAGGTTTCAACCATACAGCAGAGTGAAGATGTTGTGGCCTCTCTTATGCTTGAAGATAATAGTGGGTGGGACTTATCCAAGCTTAGATCTCTCTTCAATCCAATGTTAGTGGCTGATATTATGAAGGTAATGGTTTTTCCACAGGGTATTGCTAATAAATTGATTTGGAGCCATGAAAGAAGTGGTCTTTTTTCTGTAAAAAGTTGTTACAATCTTATAATGGCTAAGTCTGGTTTTAGTACAGCCGAATGCTCTTCAATGGGACAATATACGAGATTATGGAAAGCTTTGTGAAGACTACCAGTTCCTAATAAAATTAAAGTGTTTGCCTGGTGGGCTTGTAAAGATTGTCTTCCCTCAAAGATTAAATTGATGCAAAAGAATGTGATTTCAGATGCCACTTGTCGTTTATGTTTACTTTCTACTGAAGATATATTACATGCGTTATTTGGTTGTGACCAGATTCAGGCTTCCTGGAGTCAGTATTTTCCTTCTTTGGTTAATCTTTCACCCACCAGTTTTGCAGATTTGGCTATGAATGTTGTTGCTGCTACTAATACTTCTCAGCTGGCTGTTTTTTTTTTTATTTGCATGGGGTTTCTGGTTTGGGAGAAACAAAATGGAGTTTGATAATATTTGCTTAAGTCCCTGTCATGTTATATCTCATTCTTTGGGCTTGTTGCAAAATTATAAAGCAGTTTCTATTAAATCTCAGCATCAGATCCGGCATCATTTCTGTTGGCAGCCTCCTCCTACCGGGTTTCTTAAATTAAACACAGATGGTGCCATGTTTTCAGATCTTCACAAGGCTGGTATTGGAGTTATATTACGGGATTCGGCTGGGAAAGTTATTATGGCTGCATCTAAAATTGAACTGGAGGTGACTGAACCAGAAGCTGTGGAATTGCTGGCTATTTTCGTAGGGATGCAACTGTGTTTGACTATGGGAATTTCACATATAGAGGTTGAGAGTGACTGCTTGCTAGTTGTCCAAGCTTTACAATAAAAAAACATGCTTAATTCTACGCTTGGTAATCTGTTTGTTGAAGTGTTGAGATTATCTAGTTGCTTTGAACATATTTCTTTTACTCATGTGTATCGAGAAGGTAATATGGCTGCTCATAAACTTGCTAGAAATGCTTGGAGAGTAGAGGATAATGAGATGTGGTGGGATAGTATTCCAAACTTCCTTTCTCAAACCTTATGGTTTGATCATTGTCTGTAATTATGTCTATTCAATGAAGTTGGTTGTTCCTATAAAAAAAAAAAAAAAAAAAAAAGATCAGTTTTATTGAATTATGTAAAAAAAATATACAGTTTTCATTTTTACCATAGTAATTCATCACATTTAGTTTTATTGTTCATTGTTCTAGTAATCTTTTACTTTTTAATTTGTTTTTCGATAAAAGAGAGAAGGAAATTTCTAACATTAGAGAATGGAAGTAGCTAGCTGGGGTAGGAATGGATACAACTCTTCATCTTGATACTATCATCTCCGGGCACATGTGATTATGTGTCATATCTGAAGTAATTTTTTTTTTTTTTTTATCAACTACTTAATTCACTACAAGAGAATTGTCTGAAAATACCCAAATTTCATCCCTAGAAGTTTTTGGAGATGAAAAATTTTTGTCTCAGAAAGATCGTCTCAAAAACTTTTTGGAGACAAAAATTGATTTTCGTCTCCAAAAAGTACTTTTAGGGACGAAATTGGGCAGAACTAGTCGAAATCGTTCGAACGGAATTTTTTTTTTAGACAAAAAAATGTCGTCTCAAAATCAAGTTCGAATGAAAAAATTTATGTTCGAACTTAAAATTTTGTTCGAACAACATAATATGTTAATTCGAACCAATAACCATATCTGACCAATTCCGTTTGAACCAACACATTTTTAAGTGACTTTTGTTCGAAGAAAATTATTAACTGTTCTAACAGACAATCTATTTTCAGAAATCTTCTGTTCGAACGGAGTTTTGAAAAATAATTGAATAAATATTTAATTGTTCGAACAAACGTACGAAATGTATTTCCCGATACGTTTGAATGGGTTTTTTTTTATTCGAATGGATATATTTTTGTTCGAATGTATGCATAAATGGTAATTTACAATTCGAACGAGTTATTTAAAATTCAAACGGTATTCGTCAAACAAAATGAAATTTAATTAAAAAGAACATACTAATATTACACAAATTGTAATCATATATACATCAATTGTTCAAATGTTTACAAACATTATAAATAAAGACAATTAAATAAATTATGATTGTGGTAGTAGTGGTGGCATAGAGTTTTGGGACATCATTGACTGGAATTGTTCAAACATTTTTTGGTTATTTAGTTGTAGCTTCTCTTCTAATCTTACCTCTAAATCTGCTGCTTAATCTAATCGGGTCAGCAACTCTTTCTCCTTTGGCCTCAATCGTTCTATCTCAAGTGCAGCTTCCTCTAATTCCTTAGTCTTGTCGTCATTTGATATGGCTTTAGAATAGGATGACGATGTTGAGGATGGCTTCACGCAACGTTCTAAGCCCCTCAGTTTCTTCTCTGTTCATTTCGTGCTCTCTCATTCGAATTGTCAGATCGAATCCTCCGCCTTTCACAGCCAAAACGCAGCCACCAACTCCGACCAAGTCCTCAAATCTCCAAGAACAAGAGGTATGGGTCCTCATCTAGCTTAAATGGTTGTTATTTTTTGAAAATTTCGATTGGTTTTGAGGTGGTTGGATTTTGAATCAATCCGATCCCATTTTGTTGTTTTGGGGCCAAATGACACAAAAGTAATCGGTAGAAATGATGGGGCTTCACTCCTAAATCATTTCTATCGATTAAAATCTTGGATTATGGTAAATCCAAGAATTGTAGATTCGGGACTGAGTTGACTCACCCATGTTTGTTTGGCTCAGTTCCGTTCGAATGGAATTGAATGTCATTCAAATGAAATTTAATGTCATTTGAATGGAATATAATTTCATTCGAATGGAATTTAGGATCATTCGAATGGAGTTTTATGAGGTCATTCGATTGGATTTTAAGGTCATTTGAAAGGAATTTAATATCATTCAAATGGAATTTTAGGCCATTCGAATTGAATTTTAATCATTCGAACTAAAGATGATATTTACCAGCCCTTATTCGAATGGATTGGAATCCATTCGAATAAGCAGTTGCCAAACACTACAGCAACATCATCAAACTTCTTCACTTTAATTATATTACATAATTATTTTGTAGATCAACGGTATACTAATGGCAAGCAGCATGGGAAGAAAACGTTCCCAACCCCAGACAGGCCAAAGTAGCGAAGCAGCTCATTCTCAGCCAGCCTTGAGGCCTATACTAGTTGAGCGGGAGATCATTCATGATGACTTCCGTGATCTCAGTTAGATCTTGTGGATCTCATTCACTACTTTCTAATACACAATTCTTGGTATTACCTATAGATATACAGTGTATTATCTCGATCTAGTAGATGCAATATCCAATTTTCACTAGTGAAAACAATATGTAAAATGTATCCCTCTAACCCTGAAGAATGCAAGAAAGTAATCGTCCCATCACATAGGCTATGAACTCTGACTTTTTATTTTTCATATTGGGTTTTTTTTTAGGAAAGGTATATTTTCCGATGAAATAGATTATAAGCTAGTAAAGAAAATCTACTTGTAAGAAAAATATTCAAAGCAATATAACACTCTATTAATCAATGCAAATGGCGCATCCAAATACAATGTTTTATTTTAATTGTTTATTATTATTGCAAGCTCTCTGAAAAAAGGAGGTGGTACGTACGTAACTCATTCCAAATTTTTACTACATGTAATTTATTTATTTATTTACTTTTTTTTTCGTGTAATTCTTTTAAACATCTTAAAATTTGTCTTCTAGGTCTTGGAGATGACTAACAAACCCCACAATCTATATCGGATCACCATTTTACATGCAATTTCTACACTACTCATGTTATGGACTCATAAATTACTTGTTACAAACACTTGCATGTGTCTATTAATGCATCGAAAGATAGGTGATCAACTGATATGACTTTATTATCACATTTGACTTATCTAATAAAGACTGACCATTGATCAGGATGATTTTCCAACAACACAAGTAGTCGAGAAGTTAATTTGTCCTTGTCTGGTCGAACTTAACGAGGATCCTGATATTGATGTGAGGTTCTTTGTCAATCAAGCTATACCGTCAAGGATCATGTTATGGTGTCTACCTGGATTTGATATGACAACTCATTCTAGTGGTGATCCAGATGTTGATGTGAGGTTCTTTGCCAACTAATCTCTACACTCATGTGATCAAGTCATGATGTCAACCTAGATTTGACTTGTCATTAAGTTTTTCTTCTAATTTTTATTTTTATTATTTTGTCCAATTTACGGGCGAATATAATGGTTAATGTATTATCTTACTTGAGTTAATAGCAATTTTTTCCCCAGAGTCAAACAATTTATTCCTAAGAGCGAGGGGTTAGTCATTTTGCAATTACATATTAAATGAGTAATCAAAAGATCAAGTTTATTTGATTATGTAAAAAAAATATACAGTTTTCATTTTTACCATAGTAGTTTATCACGTTTACTTTTATTGTTCATTGTTCTAGTAATTTTTTTTTTTTAATTTGTTTGTTGATGAAAGAGGGAAGGAAGTTGTTATCGTTAGAGAGAGGAAGTTGCTAGGTAGAATGGATATTGTTGATGCCAAAAAATAGCACAATGGGCTGGAATGGGATTTGGGCCTCGATCACTGTGATTTGGAGCCCTCGATGGTAGCCTGGTGCGGTTATACAACGTCCATACTTACATCCATAGCAATGAATATGAGATAAATACAGGAAAAATAAAAGAGATAGAGGCAAATAGATTTACATGGTTTGGCACTAAATCTACGTCCACGGGTAGTTTGGAGGGCAAATCTACTATAATACGATAGATTTACAGTCTCTCATCGTTGCTGTGCATTAGAAGTCAGATATCTATTTTTTGGAGGGGTTATTCTCTCTTGAGTTCTCGTCGTCCGGCTGAAGAAGTTGAAGATGAAGTTGCAGTTTGGAAGTCGCCCCTTTCTCGTTCGATTTAATCCCTCTTTATTATTTGCTCCCTCCTTTTTTTGTCACATCTCTCCCTCCTTTATGTCACATCCCCTCTTTTCCCCTGACACACTATCCATCCCTCCTTGGGGCTGAGCTCGGTAGATTACATTGGGCCTAGGATATTTTATCCCCTTTAGTTGCCCACAATTCTTAAGGAAGATTTGCTCCAAAAGAAGTTCTAGAGATAGTCCACACAAATTTGTAGAAAAATAATTTTTTGGAGGGTTTTTCCATTGGATTCACGTTAAGTAAAATCTGGGAGATGTACTTCACCGCATTAGGTGCGAGCACAAAGCTCGGCTTTGGCAAGAGATGAGCTTGACCACGTTAGATGTGAGTGTGGAGCTTGCCTTGGCAAGATATGCGGGAGGTGAGCTCGACTGCATATGGTGCTAGCGCTAAGCTCGACTTAGAAAGATAAGCAAAAGGTGAGCTCCACCATGTTAGGTGCGAGTGTAAAGCTTGGCTTGGCGAGATAAACAGGAGGTGAGATCGACTGCATTAGGTGTGAGCATAAAGCTCGGCTTTGGTAAGAGGTGAGCTTGACCGCGTTAGGTGCATGTGTGGAGCTTAGCTTGGCGAGATAAGTGGGAGATGAGTTCACCTGAGTTAGGTGTGAGCCCGGTGAGGTCAGGTAGTAAACTGAGTTGCCTACTTGTTGGGCGCCTGGGAGGTCTTGCGGTCCAAGAATTTTTTTCGCTTGTTGATTGGTCACAAGGGAGGTTGGGTAGTCGAGTGGCTACACCCGCTTGTTTACTCTCTTTAAGGTGTGAGTGAGGTCGGTGGTCCGTAACTTTTCTCTCTTGTCAAGTCGTCACGAGGGAGGTCGGGTTGTCAAGTGGCTAGACTCGCCTATTGACTCTTGATGAGGTGTGAGTGAGTCGTGGGGCCGAGGAACTTGTTGGTTGCGCAAGATGTGGTTGGTGACCCTCTGTGATAGGAAGTCATGCTTGAATGCATTCTGAGGCCAATAAGTCACATCGAGTAGGGTGATGCTGGGAAAGGTACTTAAGCCGTGCAGCTTGTGGCCAGACTAAGTAGGAGAAAAGATTATTGTGGTTGAGCAACTTGTGGTCGGACAGAACAACCTGTCGTTGAGGGGTTATTGATAGAGAAACTTAAGACCGAGAGGTTTGACAACAGCTGAGTAAAGCTAAGCCGAGCAAGTACATTGATGGGTGGTTGAGTAACTTTGTGTCTTAGGAGCTCATTGATGGGTGGCCGAGCAGTGTCATGATCAGAGGGACCTGTGTGAGAGGAATCCACTCTGGCCAAACAACGTGATGGATGAGCAAGGAGGGGCCCATCGTGTACATTGCATGATGTCTGCCTGTGTGTACGACTAAGGAAGTGATCGCCAACTTGTGGGTTCATGTTGGGTGGCTCAATTGTGTGCATGTGGCTGAGATGGGCAGATCTACAACTTGCATGGCCTTGATGGGTCTGCCCGAGATCTAGTGACTAAAATGCAGTTGGTCGAGACACAGGTGGTAGAGAAAGATATAGCCAAGCAGCATTTGGCCGAGTAAGTGATGCCGAGTAACTTTGCCAAGTAGCTAACAGTGGTCGAGGAGTGGCTACGGTAATTTGTCGCTAGCCAACTCATCGAGGGACTGAGCCGAGTAGCTATGGGGAGAAAGGGTAGTAGTGGCAACCAAAGAGAGCTCAGGCCGAGAGGGCTTCTTGATTTTTTTTTTTTTTTTTGGGGAGGGGGGGTAATCTGTGTCCAAGAAGTGCCTTTGCCGATGTGATACTGGTGGGAAAGGTCCCAGTGGAACTTTCTGTCACATGGTACTCTCTTGTCAACCATAAAACATATTGGCGAGTTCCACTAGGCTGCTAGTGGCCTTAGCAGCTTGATGGCAGCTGGTGGGTAGTAACCTGCCACCTTGTAAGTTTAAGTCGGTGAGGAACGGATGGGAGAACTCTTGTCGACTAGGTCTAGAGGTCCGGCACTACAACAGGGACTGCACCATGCACTGTGAAGGAGGAGGTAGACTTTATATGCCAGCTACCATGAGCATCATGATTATGGTGTGCCTCAAACTTTGGTGCTCCAGTTGTTTTGATGGTTAGGGAGGGAGGGACCATCGTGCCGGGAATAGAAATCGTCAGCGACCCCAATGGTGGCCAATAGTACCTTCCCCAACCCCTTGTAGTCAACGAGATGGATCCCTTAGCCTGTGGACCTTCCATAGTGTGAACCAGGTAGGGCAATCTCCACCGGTCTCTTTCGGCCGTTCGTCAGTTTGGACATCGGCAAGTGGGGCAACTTGTGAGGTGCAACACGTAAAAAGCACCCTGACACCACTCTGCAAGCCATGCATAGGTGGGTGTGTGAGTACGTGCACCCTAACACTACTATGCATGGCATTGTGCATGTTATGCACAGGTGGGGTGTGCTATATTTACACTGTGCACTTAAGTACAAAGTGCATGACCACATTCCTCAACCTGCCTATATCTCTCATGCACAATGGGTGCTCGTCTCGTATACACACCGCACTTAAGTGCACAATGTGTTGGGGCGCACAGTGCACTTGATTGCATGGGCGAGGAATAGTATTTTGCCCATTCCTTTCTTTTATTCAAAATAATAAGATAAAAAGGAAAAGAAATGAGAAGGTGAGGGAATCTTATATGTTCATTTGGTGGTAACTCCTGACACCAGGAAATCCTCCTTCTCCTACTTCTGGTGTAGAAAATGCATCGAACCCACTGACAGTGCCAAATGTTGATGTCAAAAAATAGCACAACTAATCAGAAGGTAAGAAAGAGTCATTCCTGACCCCATTAGGTTTGAAGGTGTCTAGATCCAGCCTCCTTAAGTCAGTCTAAATCAGCTCTTGAGCAAGCCACGCCAACCCCATAGCCGTACCCAAAAGCTAGATCTCTAACAGCCCTAGCAATGCCCAATTGAGGATGCAAAAGAACCAACTCACCATTGGCAGAAGTCAATTGGGACTCCAACTCCAGTAGCTGCTTCTTTTGTTCCTTAACTTTCGAGTCCAAGTGCAACATGCATTAGTTTGTCCTATCCTGCATGGCATCAACATCCTCCCTACCCTTCTTGTAGGCAACAAACCTTGAGCGCAAATCTTCATAAGACCCCACCATCTTAAACACCTTAAGCCCGAATTGCCTACGCCTCTTCAGAGGAGGACAATGCCTAGATAGAGTACAAGTAGCATTGTTTAGCATCCGCCTATGACTGTTGAGAAAAGGCCAACACCCTACTCAAATGGGATACTTGAGCATGAGCAGAATCTCATTTAGACTCTGCCAACTGCAAGGCAAAACTATCACGTGCATGGTGGGACTGGGTGCGAAGTAATTCACCACAAAGCTCACACACCTTATCCCGAAGGAACTCAAGGTGGTCTTCTAAAGCATGGATGTGTCCATTGGCTTGCTCCAAGTAGCACTCTACCTCAATCTTCTTTGCCAAAAGCAGACTCATTTCCTTCATGGCGAAAAACCCCAAAATTTTCTTGGCTCGCACCTTATTTCGCAAATGGGCGTGGTAACCCAAAATCTAAGTCGCCAAGTCATCCACACCCTGGAAAACATAAATACCAACTAAGACAAGAGCTACACAAAAGAACAAATTACAATCAAGTTAGAAGCTTAGATAGAAATGGTTAAAACAGCAAGCTCATATCGAGGACAAGAAATTCTTCAAATGCTGTGACATCTCCGCCACTGGCCTTGCGGGAGGAGGGAAACGCATGTGTGAAGCCCCCTCTTAATTTGGCATGTTACCCTATCGCATGGGCCTCGCCCAGTGATGATTGCTCCAAAGGCGCAAGAAAGGTAGCTGGAACTTGAAACTCAGACGCCAACGTACTTTGGCCTCCATCTTGGCCGTCATCCCCATGGTTGTCGGGGCCTCCGTCGCTAGCTCCATCTTGGTCTGACTAGTTCATGAAAGCAAGACCACCTTCTTCCTCTTCCCTCATTTCTTCTTTAGATGACCTACCTCCCTCCGAGGGAGTTGGGGAATCCTCATTATTGCCAGAGGAAGAGGGGGAAAGGGAGGGAATAGAAATCCTCTCTTGTTTTGTTGGTGGGGTCTCATCCCCTAATATGGTCGCAAGGAGGGAACTTAGCGTGGAGCCTTGTTTCCCCCGATCTTCAATGTTGTCGCCTGCAACATTGGTTTTGGTGTTGCCAACAAGAGGAGTAACAACTTCATGCGCGGCTACCCTAGACACGCCCATAGAAAAGGTTTTGTAGATGTCAGCTGCAAAGTCACCGCCACTGGGAGTTGATGTTGGGAGAGAAGAGAAGGAAACTCAAATGGGGACGTACCCACTGAGTCAAACCCCCTAGGAGGCAAGTCAAAATCAAATGTTGTCGCCAGGTCAACAACAGCCTAGCCCATATGCTCATTAAGGTCGTTGAGCCCTGGTGATGTGGGCGGTGACACCCAAACAGGAGAGGCCCCTGGTGTTTCACTCCCAACAACTAGGTCAATGCTAGAAGCCACGATCCTTTATGCTTCCACCCTAGCCCCCACAGCAGATTCAACAGTCTCGCCCTCGATGTCTCCATTACTTTGAGGACTTTTTTAGGCGGGCTCAACAGATTGAGAGGCATGCCACTTTACTGGAGGAGTCACAACCTTAAGCGTATGCCCTCTAACATGAGCATGGTCAGGCACCACAAGGAACCTATCAATGTTGGCGGGGCTCACGAGTTGCTCAGTCCACAAGGCACCATCGTTCTCCTTGGCCCAATTGAGGACTATGTCAACATGGGAGCATTCTTTATCAGTCAGCTCCAGCAAAAGACTCTTATCATCGGGGACCTTACCCCAATTCACACAAACGGAAAAATCTTGAACATGCATTTCGGAGGCAGGGAACTCCTAACCTCAACCAGAGATTGTTTTGCCATTGTTTGGCATTAAAGTGGTGGCCCTCGAACGCCGCCAAGCATTGTAAATGAATGTGAAAACTACAAAATGTTACCTGGCAACCCCTTTATGGAGTAGAAAGACATAAATCCCTTGGCGATTAGATCTAGGTATGTTTCCCCAAGGGTTCCAAGGTCATGCGAAAGACCACACATGAACATAGTAGAACACACCATGCATGTGAATGAAGTTGGGCAAGAGCCAACCCAAAAAGTTCAGAATGTCACAAATTGGGTAAATGAAAGGGAATCACAAGTTGTGCGTTAGGGCACAAACTGGGAGAGGAATAGATCCTGCTTACCCTTCCTTGTCGACAGTACCTTTCAAAGGAATAGTAAGCTCCACAAAATCAGGGATGTGATATGTAGACCTTAACTTCGTCAGGTCTCGTTCAGTGAGTGTGGAGCGCCAAGTAAACCCCTCAAAGAATGGAGGGATTCAGCTATCAAAAGACCTAGCAGTGGAATAGGAGGAGACCCTCGTAGGAGTCTGGGCAGAGGGTCGGTTAGGAGTTCGAGAAAAGTTGCGATGAGCCATTGATTGGGTATAAGAAGAAAATGAAGAATGAGGCAATATTCGCAAGATGCATAAGAGAGTAGAAGGAAGAAGGAAGTGTGAAAGGAAATGAGAGGGAATGCAAGAGGGTGAAAAGAGACTTAGTGCAGAAGGAAGAAAGGAAATGGATGGAGGAGATGAGAGAGAGGGAAAAGCAATAATGAGAAGATTCTTGGAAATTCGAACATGTGACAACGCCGTCAGTTACCATTCTTTTGAAGAAAAGAGAATAAAAGCACAAGAACAGTTACGAATGACCTGTGCCATGCTTTTGGGATAGAACGGGAAGTTTAGTCTTCCTAGACCCACACCTTAGTTCACATGGACCCTTAGCGGGGTAAAAAGAAGGGAAATTTGAGTGGTCCTCCAGCTGCCTCAAGCCAACGGGGTAAAGTACACACATGAATGAAGAAAAAATAAAACAAATTAATTTCCTATGTGCTGGCACAAAAAAAAAAAATAGTGGGTTAACTAGAAGAAATTAGGGCCCGAAGGGATTGGTCCACAAATAGAGAGCAGACTCAGCCCATGTGCAAACTCAGCCGAAGAGTCCAAGACTAGGATACTTATGGCCGTGGAGCCTCTCGCACGTGTCATATTATATGATAACACCTCCAGCAAATCAGGGGAGTTATCTTGTCAATTTATTTAGGGATTATCCTAGATAAGCCCTTGAATCAGCAGTCAATCATGTTCTTGTGCCTCTATAAATAACACCTAAGGATAACATATTATTCATTCTTATTCACATACTTATATTAAGACTACATCCCTCTAGCTTTGGCATCGGAGTTCCCTTGAGCATCCAGTGCCTCCCTCTCACGTGTTGTAGGTCATTTGAGAAGTTGATGGTGTGAAACACATCCTTTATAGGTATTTTCCGATGAAAGAGATCTATAAGCTAGTAAAGAAAATCTACCTACAAGAAAAATATTTAACATAAATATAACTCCTTTAATCAATTTATTATTTTAATTATTTATTATTATTACAAACTCTCGAAAAAATGGAGCCAATAACTCATTCCAAATTTTTACTACATGTCATTTTTTTTATTTACTTTTTCTTTGATGTAATTCTTTTAAACATCAAAGAAAAAGTAATATTTCCGACGAGGTAATATCGCTTCCGCTGTATATTCTGATATAGTTTTTTTAACATTGGTATCAGAGCAAAATCAGTTGTTCCTGATTTATTTTCGACGAGAGTTTTTTCTCTCTCTCGATGTGGCCTGCATTGTGTTCAGCACAATATACTGAACACCATAGGTGATGGGAGCACCTTGGTGCTGCCCGCGCCCAAGGGCAACGATGTTCACCTGAGATGCTAGGCACCATGTGCGAAACGATGCCTCACAACGTGATCTGCTGCAAGAAGAGCTGTGCGCACCGTGGTGGTGCAGCGAACAAAGAGACTGCGCACAAGGTGCTGCTCGCATAGGGCTGTATGCACAACAGCAGCGGTGCACACCTGCAGCAGCTGCGACGCACACATGGTGCAGCGTGCCTCTGGTGGACGGCACCAGTGAGCGGTAGAGAGAGGACACACCGCTATGGTGCTGCTAGCACCCTGTGGTGCAGTTTGCAGCATGGTGCTGCGCACCATAGTGGTGTCGCGCGCACCAGCTGTGCACTGCAGTGGTGTTGCGCAGCGCACTAGTGCAGGGGTGCTGCGGGCACCACCTACGTAGTACAGAGTTGCTGCGAGCACCACGGCTCCACACGGAGCAGCAGCAAAGGTGCAACAGTGCACCTGGTGCCGTTGCGCACGAGGTGTAGCGACATGCACAAGGTGGTGAGCACCTATGAACGGAGAAAAAAAAAGGAAAAAAAAAACATGCACCAGTTAGGTGCTGCCCACAGCACAGGGGATGGAGGTTCACGCTAAACCGAGTGAGGTAGCACTATAGTGATCTTTCGTTGCCGCTAGGAGCTACGTTGGTGGTGCTTGAAGGGTGGTGGGCAGTGGTGTTGAAAGGGTGGCGTTGGTAACAAGTTTTTATTTCCGTTACAAGCACTGTAATCTTTGGTGCTTTGGGGAAGATGAACAGTGATGTTCATTTAGTCTGTGATGAGGAATGGGTTGGATTTAAAGGGGTTTGGGCCTTTTAAAAAAAAAAATCAAGTTTTGGGTCTGGCCCATGTATTTTGTTTTTGCAAAACCCCATCTGTTAAATGAAAGGAAAATAGTTTTTGGTTTAAATTATTAATGGGTTGTGGGGTGCAAAACTAATGGGTAGTTGTTATTTATTGTTTGGGCCGAAAACTTTTTTTTTTCTTTTTTATTGCTTGTGATAAAACGTTTTCGAGGCTGCAAAACAGGCTGGGCTATTCGTTAATTGTGGCCCAGTTTTTTTTTTCACTTGGCTGTATGGGCCGTGGGCCCAGCAAGCACTGGCCTATTCTACAGCTTGGCACCCAAGAGGGTGGGGCCCATGGCTGTTTTTTAAAAAAAAAAATGTTTGGGTGGTGATTTGAAACCAAGACATCACAACAACAATGGATATTGGGTTGTAGATGGCGAATAGGGTCTGGTACATCGATATCTATTTGGAAAGATTATTGGGTTCTGGATTTTAAAGTTTTAAGCATAAATTCTGAGGTTGGTTTGTCGGAATGTCAAGAGGATGCAACCGTGGACAACCTTATTGCTCAAGACACAAGAACTTGGAGATTGGATACTGTTAGAGCTCTCTTTAATCCAAGGGTAGCTGATGAAATTCTTAAGATTAGAGTTCCTTTTATGCCTTATAGTGACAAATGGATATGGACAGAGGAAGCTAATAGTTGTTTTACTGTGAAGAGTGCCTATCGGCTGTTTCAAGCTCTAAGTTTGAGAGAAGTGACCGAATCTTCAAGCTGGGTTCAAGATAATTAGTTGTGGAAGAAATTATGGAAAATGAATGTGCCTCGAAAGATTAAAATTTTTGCATGGCAGGCGTGCAAAAATATCCTACCTACCCTTACTAGCTTGAGACACTGAAACATTGGTGTGGAGGGGGGCTGCTGCTTATGTGAAGAAAAGGAGGAAGATGTTAATCATGCAGTATTATTTTGCACCCAATTAGCAGAAATGTGGAGTTGCTTTGGCCTTACAGGGATACGGTTTCAACAACAAAAAGGATTTAAGGAGAATGTAAAAAATGTTCTGAACAATGGTAATGAAGCTGACTTTACCCTGTTTTTTGTGCTTTGTTGGGGTATGTGGTATAGAAGAAATAAGTTCAGGATGGAAAATGAGGTTGTAATGCCCTGGTCAGCAGCTAATATGGCAGTATCCTTATACAAGCCTTTCTTGGCCTTAAGGACTGCAAATGTATCTGATGCAAGGTCTTTGTACAGGTGGAAAGCTCCGCAATCTGATTTCTTGAAACTAAATGTTGATGGGGCAACTTTTATAGAGTATAAAAAGGCAAGCATTAGGATGATTTTGCGTGACAACAATGGAGTGGTAGTGATGGCAGCAACAGTTTTGGAACTTGAAGTGAATGGACCATCTACTATTGAGTTGTTAGCTATTTTGAGGGGCTTGCAAATGTGTCTTCCTCTGGGCATCCCTAAAATAGTGGTAGAATCGGATTGTCTCATGGTTGTTCAAGAACTGCAATCTTCACATGAATCATCTTCGGAAAATGGCAACTTAATCAGGGAAGTTAAGAATCTGATGTGTTGTTTTGAGGCAGTGTCCTTTGAGCATGTATACCGTGAAGGAAATTGAGTGGCCCATTGTTAGCTAGATATGCTTGGAATGTTATGGATGTTCAAATGTGGTGGGGTTCTGCCCCAGATTTTGCTGGTCATGCCTTATGGTTTGATCATGCTATTCTGTAATGTCTTTATGATTTGAATGAAAGTTTACTCTTCTTATCAAAAAAAAAAAAAAAAAAAAGACATCACAACAACAAGGACAATGGGATCAACCATTGGACTAAAGCTTATTGTTGGTAAGTTTGCTGACTTTATTTATTTATTCAGCATGTTATTGTGGCATAGTATATTTATCTAAAATATTTTTGCATGTTATTATGGTTTATTGAATACATGTATGCCATGACATTATGAAATGTTTTTCGTCACCTTTGTTAGGCATTTTATTTTACGTTATAAATTGCCTAGATTATTATTATTTTTTTGGTGAATAATAATTATTTGGATGAAATGTAATGAATTTCTTGTACATGTATTGTGTTTACATGTAAGGACCATACATGGTTACCCACAATCCATGTAGCATGTGGTTTAGCCATATGTGAGATCCTCTTTGGCGCTTTGGATAGCGAGCAAATAGAAGGACTTGGGTTAGGCGTTGAGATAGCGACTACACTAAGATCTATACGGTGTATTGAGATAAGATATATGCTCTTCCTTTGAAAAGAGAATTCCACCGTAACATGTATTTCATACTATATGTGCTTTAGTGACCAATAGTAAAGGTGAGTGAATAGATTCCTGTTTCCTCACTGTGTGAATCCTGAAGGTCATAATTGATTACCTTAATTTATTTATGCCCTTAGGAGACCTTTGACTATGTCACAAGGTTGATGTGTTAGTGTTAGCTACTTTGGCATGTTATCTATGGCCATGAATGATGCGGTCTAAAGAGACATTGCTGGGAAAGCGACTGAACTGAAACTGAATGACATGAGGGCGAAGGGAAGACTATTTGGTAACACATCGATAATGGTGTGTACTCACTGCCGGCAAGTTATATTGCTTCTTAGGAGTAGTGATGTAACTGTGAGTACATTATGTTTTATGGAGATTGATCATTACTCTAAGTCATTTGGACTCAAGAGGGATTAGGGATGCTTAGTCTGATGTGACCAAATGAGTCGGGACATAACGAGACACTTTTAGTGATGTTGCTATGCCGATCTTCTCTCAGAGAGATTTGGTATAGTGCTCCCATTTTTCTTTTACAGTTGTGCCCGATGATCACACAGCCTATTTGCTAGTATGAACAAGATTGAGAACATATTAGAAAATGCAGACCTGGGGTCTTGCGCACTATGTGCGAGTGAGAGATGTAAGAAAGGGGCACCCATAGTGGGTACCTCTTCACCTTTTCTTGGGGGTTAAAAAGTGGCTTTTAAGCCACTTCATGAGACTTGATGGCTGGCCCTTAATGGCCAGCCAGAGATTACACTTAAAAGGGCTATGTATAGCCCTTCCCCTTTTTAGAATAAAAAGACTTTGAATCAACAAGCTATCTCTCTCTCAAATGGTTCTCTCTAGTTCCGGCATCTAAGCTGTGGAATATGTGGGTGTTGCTCTAGTATATTATCATGTAGCACATTCCACCATCGACGGGATGATTTCGAACGATTAACGATGCCGGGAAATCCGTGGAATAACCGTACTAGATCTAAGATATTTCCGACAAGGTAATATCGCTTCCGCTGTATATTCTGATATAGTTTTTCTAACATATAGTAAATATCAAATTTTCCCCATAGCCAAAAAATTTATTTCTAAGAGCGGTGGGTTAGTCATTTTGCATTTATATATTAAATACTAATCAAAAGATCAATTTTATTGGATTATGTAGGAAAAAAAATACGCCGTTTTCATTTTCCCCGTAGAAATCCATGATCATCATCACATTGAGTTTTATTGTTCATTGTTCTAGGAATTATTTTTTTTTCTTTTTAATTTGTTTGTTGATGAAAGAGGGAATGAAATTTCTAACATTACTGAGAGGAAGTAGCTAGTTGGGGTATGAATGGATACTATTCTTCATTTTAAGAGAAATGATATTTGCAGTCATGATTGTGCAAGTGGTGCATAGTCTCTTTAAAAAAAGTGAATTAATACGGGATCCACATGAAAAAAAAATTAACTTTTTAATCATGGATCCCATTCTTTTCAAATTGTATTTGCACATTTCACGATTGTATGTAGCATTACTCCTTGACACACACTCGAAATCTACCACATTACTATGTGTGACTGAGGATAAAAAAAATTACGATGAATAAGAAAATTTCTCAAGAAATAAATTTCAATTAAAAGATAATATTGAAAATGATGTCCTACCAATGGTATGTCATTGTAATGACATCATCAACATTGATTTAAGGACGGTCCTACTCCCCCATAGAAGGAGGTCAACGAAAGACTCACCGAACAATTAAAATTTTTTCATCTTTGTTTTAAAATATTTTTTTAAAGTCATTAATTATTTAAAAAAAAAAAGACAAATCAGAATTTCATTAAAAAAAATTTACTTAATTATTAAGTAAAAAATAAAATAAAAATCACAGTCGGGGCCACCACCAATGACCACACCTTCTGTGGGAGAAGTAATTCCCTTGATGGCAAGAGTAGCCACTGATGCAATATATATATATATATATATATATATATATATATATAATAATTAAGAAAGTATTTTAAAATAATTTTATAAATTTTTTTAAAAATATATTTAAAGATATAAAAAAATATATGCGAAAAAAAAGAGCATTTGGCCTGTTCGGTGGCCACAGGTGGCCTTTATCTTTGGACATAGCAGGTGGTACAATAAAGTAAGAGTTTTGTTACGTACAATCAAAGTCGCGTATTAATTTGCGTATCAATACTGATTCATTTATATTCAAAATTTAAATTAGCATTATTTTTAATAAAATCTACTTTTTGACTAATTATATTAGATTAGTGTATATATTAGTATATAATTGTGTTTTTAATTAGATTTTTCCATAAAGTAATACCACAAACTCTCTCTATATATCGTCTATATAAAACAGTTTTCATGTCACTTCACATGACCCAATGAAAGCTCTACAACATTTTGATTCACATAAACTAGATTTGGGTGCACCGAACTGCATTATGATGTTTATTTATTTATTTGTAGGGCTTAAGTGCGCATAACTTACAACTCAATATTAAATGAAGGGTACGTAGTTTTATAAAATTAAAGTTTATTTTTATTAAAGACGCATAATTATATCGGTTGATTGTGAAATTAGGAATATGATTAAAAAAATAGTTATTAATTGTTTCTTCATGTTTCTAACTGTTCATCTCCAACGATTATTTTTTTAAAATTTAAAATTATTTATTTTTCATAAACGATAATATTTTCAACATCTATAATTTTCTATTAATGAGTGAAGAAACATTTATGAATCTAACTCATTTCATAAAACCGGTTCAATAAGAGAAGTATACTCATTGCTTATAAACATGCCCAAAATCTTATTCACTCGCAATGTTAGATTTATTTCTTAACACTTTCCCTCACGTGTACGTCAATATTTTTTTTCCTTGTCACGGGGTAAGTAGTGTGGACCCACATTCATCACGTAGCAGGCTCTGATACTATGAAGAAATTTATGAGTCTAATTCATCTTATTAAAACGATTCAATAAGAATAATTTGCTCATTGTTTATAAATATACCTAAGACTCTGTTTACAGGTAATGCAGAATTTATTTCTCAGTTTTAAATGATGATTAAAAAATGTAAAAATAATAATAATAATATAAATAAAAGTACAAAATTAAGTTGTAAAATAGTTAAGAAAAGGCAAAACAACTCATGTTAAACGTGGTAGCCAGAGTCACCCATTACGCCGGGCCCGCTACAATTTAATATATATATATAATTTCGTTATCAGAGTTTTAGAGTAACATTCCAAGCAAGCACACTAGGTGTTTGACATAATGCCTTAGACACTACAAGAACGCTCTAGAGTCCCATCGGCACGGCGTTTCGTTTTCAATACCCATTTAGAATCGAGAACGTTGAGAGCAGGGGATGGTGGGACAAGATCCCAGGTATGGTTTGAGAGGAGTGCCTGAAGCTCAAGGGTCGTGGCCTCTGTGAACGATGAGGGCTCTTCGAGTATAGAGGTGGATATGTTTTCAGTGAGGTTCAGAGATGTTTTGGGAGGTGGCCAAGGGATAGTTCCATCGGTACATTGGAGTGGACGATAAATGTTGTTTCGAGAGCGTGTTGTCATGGGGTGGTGACGCCGGACAGGATAGCGATTATCCTGCAGGCTAGTTCCAACAGATGATTCATAGGAGAAAATTCGCCCAAAACTAGAGAGAAAAGTCTCTAGGGTTTAACGGAATATTATAAAATCAAGCAAATAATCAAAATCAGTCCACAAGCCGGACTGTTATAGCCAAAAATCGTGTTTATCCGAATTTTTCCAAAAATAGAAAAATCTCGAAAATCACTCTAAATTGAAATTCAAAATAAAATAAGCAATCTGTAAAAAAATCCGGCGCAAATCGGATTTAAAAAGACTTCCTAACTGACAAGCGAAATATTACCATAAATAGTAAAAAATAACTAAAACTAGTGATTTGGAGGGAAAAACAGAAGAATTTGAGGTCGAAAAATAGGCACATGGAGCTATGCTCAATGTGGACTACGTGCGTGCCGAAAAGAGCTTTCCGAATTGGGGTCTTATGTGCGATTCCGACACCCGTAGCCAAAGTTATGGCCAAAAGACTGAAACGCACTCAAAACGGCCCCAATGAGGAACATATCACAATCAATTCCTGACTTTGCGCTGACCTGCCAACTCATGGTATCTCAGCGCCATCAAGGTGCAATCTGACAGCTCAGCATCATCTGTCTCGGATCCCCCTGCATCAGGTGGTGAGGCTGTGGAGAAGGAACATGTGAGGAATGAGGGGAAGAAGCAGGTGACGGCGTTGGAGAGATGACAGGCGAAGAAGACCTAAGGGAATTTGGTGTTGGGTTGACTGGATCTTAGAGAAAATTAGGAGGAGGTGTTTGGGCTGGGGCCGAGGTAGTGGGTTGGGACTGAGTGGCTGTGATGGGCTGTACGAGATTTATGTGTAAGACAAGCCTAGGTAAAATTGGAATAGAAGGAATGAGATTTTTCTGAGGTGGGTTTTTAGTTGGAAGCTCAGTTGCAAAAGGGAAGCTTGTTTCATGAAATTGCACATCATGAGAAATAAAGACACGGTCCGTGGGCAAGTAAAGGCGAAGATAACCCTTGTGATCTGGGCTATAGTCCATGAAAACGCATGGTTTGGAACGAGGATCCATCTTATGACGATTAAATGGCCTCAAATTGGGCCAACAAAGGCACCCAAAGGTTTTGAGAAGTTTGTAGTCAGGAGGATTTTGAAAAAGGGTTTGAAAGGGTTGACTTATTTTTTAGAATTGGTGTGGGAAGCCAATTGATTAAGAAAACGGCGGTTTGAAAAGATTCGGCCCAGTATTTTTGAGGGACGGAGGCATGGGCCATAAGTGAGAGCCCAGTCTCAACAATATGACGATGTTGCCTCTCGACTGTACCGTTTTGAGTGTAAGAGTAGGGGCAATAAAGGCGATGAGCAATACCACGTGTTTGAAATATTTGTTTGAGGGGTTTAAATTCGATTCCTCCATCTATTTGGACATAGAAGACTTTGGAAGAAAAGAAATTGGAAACATAATTAAGAAACGCAAGAAAAATGGTAGAGACATCCGACTTTGATTGAAGAGGAAAAATTCAAACATACTTAGAATAGTCATCAACTACACTAAGATAGTATTTACATCCAGTGGAGTACAATACAGGGGCTGGCCTCCATATGTCCAAAAAAAGAAGAACAGAAGGGAAGGACGACCGAGAGGAAGATGGCGAGTGCGAAAGAGCATGAGATTTCCCTTGTGGGTAGGCGAAGCATGGTTGAGGCATGACTGAACTGGATGTAAGAGGCAGCTGGAATTGTTTTGTTGTTGAAATAGTTGTGCGAGATGATGGATGTCCCAAACGGGAATGCCAAATTTGAGAGGTAGTCTTCTCACTGAGTTGAGCTTGCGGAAGGGAAGGGCGAGGTGGTGGTGTGACTGACACATCAGTTGGCAATGCATAAAGCCCATCCTCAACGTGACCCTGAAGAAGCACCGCTCGGGTTCGCAAATCCTTTACAAAAAATCAATTTGCATGAAACTCGAAGAAAACTGGGTTGTCAGTGCAAAATTGACGTACAGAAAGTAAGTTACGGGTTATGGTTATGGAAGGAACATGAAAAATGTGTTTAAGATGGAAAGGTCCAGAAGTAGAGTGTAAAGTGACAAAACCAGTGTGTTGGATCGGAATTGTCGAGCCATCTCCTACACTGACATGATCAGGACCTTGATAAGCTGCAGCATCCTAAGTGAGATTAGAGAAATCAGAAGTAAAATGATTTGTTGCGGCAGAGTCTGGGAACCAGGAAGCAGAATGAGGTGGATAATTTCCTGTTGGGAGAGACGTGAAGTTAGCCATGAAGGAGGGTGGGGGGGGGGGGGGGGGTGCTTGATAAGTTTGATCAAAATGATGGTAATTGGTAATGACAGAGTGACCAGGTTTTTGACAAAGTTGGCAAACTTGTCTAGGAGTGAAAGGGCAAGGAGAGCTGGACAAACCACCTCTGTGGTTTCCACGACTGCGTCGTCCACGTGAAAAATTACCACGCCCACGACCAGTGTTAGTTGCTGTAGAGAGGGAGGATGTGGTAGTGTTGCAGGCAGTAAGGGATGTGGAGGAAAGAATGTTGTTGGTTTGATAGGAGAGGTGAGACTCATGGGTGGAGAGAGGATTGGGACAGGTTGTGAGTGAGGTCACAAGGGACTCATAGTCTGAGCCTAGTCTAGCAAAAAAATAGATGGTGAATTCGGCAGTGGATAGGGGCTGACCAGCAGCACCTAGAGCAGAGGCTAAAGCCGTGGCTTTGTGAAAATAGGTGGAGATAGAATCGGAACCTTTTTTCATGGTTGTGAGTTGAAGCTTGGTCTGCATAATATGAGCAGACGATTGAGCTGAGAAGAGAGTGTGTAGTGTATACCAAATTTCGGCTGAAGTGGAGCAAGATAGAACTTGTGCAAGCACGATTTCAGAGAGGAAGGCATTAATAGCGGAGACTATAAGCTCATCTTGTAAAACCCATTTGTTGTATGCAGGATTTACGGAACCGGTGACCGTGGGAGGTGGCATAGGAATGGTGCCGTCCACATAGCCGAGAAGCTGATTTCCTTTTAGGAAAGGCACTATTTGGGCCTTCCATGAGAGATAATTCTCCAGTGTGAGTTTGATGGTTATAAAATGGGATGAGGAGTTAATGGGGTTCGGGGAACTCAAAGGAGGATGGGAAACATTTCTTTCTGTGTTTTCTGGTTCGGCCATTTTTTTTTTTTTTTTTGTTAAGAGGAATGTAGAGGAATGGTGGACGTTGGTCCTAGCACCGCTCTGATACCATATCAGAGTTTCAGAGAAACATTCCAACCAAGCACACTAGGTGTTTGACAGAATGCCTTAGACACTACAAGAAAGAATTCTGAAACGTGTATTTTTCCCTTGTATTCCTCATTTACACAATAGTGTTTATATACACGAATGAAAGCTATGAGAGAGAAGGTATTGTAACAGAATTTATAGGTTTAACCAATCACAAACATACAACTCAGCTCATTTGTTACTAAGAATATTCTCATGAATGTTGTTCATTGCAAGAGGCAGAGTGGTGCTCTGTTGTGGCAGAGATGGTGCGTCCACTATGCTGTGCAGGTGAGAACTTTGCTCCAATATTGGTTCGTAAACCAAAAACTATAATTAATTATAGTCATCATCATGAATGTACGAGATTACGGACAAAAGTTTGTACATTAATTTATTTGGAAAGGATTTTGGGGGTTTTTTTTAGCTTGCCAAATTGGCAATTACATTTAATCTCACATTTATATATTATATATGGATGTGCATTAATTATTTTTATCCCCAGCATATAATTTATATATGGCCCGGTCCGAAACCCGGATTCATCCGGGTTCCGGAATTTAACTGGGATTTTTTTTTTTTTTTTTTTTTTTTTTTTTTTTTTTTTAACACTACAAAGGATATATATCATGAAATTTTTTTCCCAGGAAAAGATGTTCTTGTAACGTATTTTTGTTTTAATTAAAGCCTATTCTATTACATTTGGAAAAACATTTTTTTTTATATATATAGAAAACTGATAAATGCATCTAAAAAATAGAAATTCAATATTTATAACCCACTTCATATAAAATTCTATTATTTTACAATGATCAAAACATTACTTTATAGTTTACACTATTTTGATAGTGAATAATAATATCCACACTATTTTATATAATTATTTGTACAAATTATAGNTTATGTCGCATGTACGTTTCACTTGTGACGATTATATATCATGTCTACAACGTTTCTTGAGAACCCAATATAACATCACTCTCCACTTTTTGTTATTATAAAGGAAGGATATTATTATATCAGTACTTAGACTACAAGTCAATGGTGGTATTTTGATAGTGAATAATGATATCCATACTTAGCACTGTTCATCCGGGTTTCGGACCGGATATCCGGGTATACCCGGCTCGGAATGGGTTTCGGACCGGATTTACCCCGGTTATGACCCGGTCCGAAACTGGTTCTGGAATTTTATATAATTATTTGTACAAATTATAGATTGAAACACTTTTGTGATTACAATATAATATATATAGATTGATATTATTGATTTCCAACGAAATAGAAAAGATCATATTCTCAACAATTATTCATTTAACTTGATCGTTTTATTATTCCTACAATTAAAGAATAGTAATTATTTCTCAAAAAACTGAGAGAATAAATAAATATTCATATTTTATTACCAAATACACACCGACTAATTGTCATACAAGGGAAGGCCCTAGCTCATGAGGCAGGTACTACTGGCACGAGCCACCGAGGGGCAAGCTTTAAATAAACAAGCTTAATTAGAATTAAACAAGCTTTACAATACTTAAAAATCAAAAAACAAACTTAAAAGTACTACTTCATGTATTTGAGCGATAGAACAGAGCATGCATACAGCTTGCGCCGCAGTGAGAAACAACCCAACAGAACCGGATATTGTAACAATACCTCTCAAACGCGTGCGAAATAAAACACGTATCAAGGTGATGAGCTTTGGGGAATTATTATAGAATTTGCTCAATTCTTCAGCCACCTGTCCATAATGAGAGTTCACTTTTGAATATAAGCCTTTTTCGGCGGACAGCTTGTTGATCATTGTATTTGCCACGACGCCATCCAGCCAATTATCGATGATCTGCTCTCGTACAAGTACATCCAAATCTTTGCCTGTTCTGATCAGGAAACTTAAGAAAGTATAGTAATCAGTAATATATGCCTCATCTTTATAAGGATAGTGACATTTCTCCAAGGCAAGGAGGTTTCGAGCATAAATCTCCGTGATATCGTCTAACTGAAAGCGTGGGATTTCCAGTACTCCGTCCGCATATTATAGTTCAAGAGGTGAGCGATTATTGCTCATCTTAAACTTCAATCCTACCTCATCCAGCTGGGTTGCACTGTGCATTTCCTTTATGTTTAATGCAGAACTTTCTTCCGGTCGCGGCCATTTGCAAGGAGGCATGCAAGATTTTCTAAGCAAGTCAGTGAAGTGCAATATTTTTCGTTCCGACTCAGAATATTTGGAATTTTGAACGTTGTAATATTCGAAATGGTGGAAGGTAAGCTCAATGAAGGGGGTTTCTATTGAGAGAGATGGAAATGCAATGTCATATATTTTCTCAATAATAAAGAAAGGAAGCTGATTTTCAAGTAATATCAAGTCCAACTGCCCCCTATTGCTCAACAACGAAGCCAACATTCTACGGTCGTATTCGCTCCAGATTCCGGAACAGTTTCTAAAGAAAAACTCGATAATGAAGATGGCATCAAGCAGGATCATTTTCACAAAATCATCACTTTCAAGTGGTATAGTCTCCGAATAACATTCCCGAACACTTTCTTCCGCACCTTTTATAGCGCATACTAAATCTTCCAAGTTCATCTCGGGATCCGCTCGTTCCATGAAACTCTTTAGATATCTCAATTTAAAGTCTTCCATCTTTTGCAATTTTGGGTTATTACGATGGAAAGGCCCAATTGATATTACCTGAGGAGTAAAAGCTTCTTCGTTCGATTTGCGAATGTGATCTGAAACCCTGTAGATACAAAAACATCTAGGTGATGATGCTGGGAGTGGCTTTAAGCTTTCTATCATAACTGCGATTTCATCAGACAATTTTTCACCTCCATGTTCATGTTTTTCTATGAAAGAAGTATTTACATCGTCTTGATCATCAAAACTTGCTGATTGTCCTGCCATATCAAGTTGCTATTCTGAAACTTCCTGCTGAAAAATTACTCAAGAAGATCCTCACTATATATAGATATATATATATATATATATATATAGCTAGCCAGAACATGGATCGAAGTGCATAAAAGAATAAAATAATTTAATCATGAAATAAACCTGAGAATGAGAGGAAGAGATTTTTTATTGAACCTGCAGATACACCACAAGTGGAGCAAGCTTTATGCGCATGCACTCAGATAAAGGACAAATTTAAGGGCTTTCTAAACTTTGGAAATGAAATGCAGATCTTTCATTCACTGTGGACTCTTTAACATTTAAGGGCTGTATATAGAGAAGCAACTTCACTACTAGAAATTTAATTTTTAGAGATGAAATTTTTGAGGGATTAAAAATACTTTTCAGAGACAAAATTTAAATTTCGTCTCAAAACATGGAAAATCTTATAAATCAATTCGAACTAATACATATAAGTTTGAACCGGAGATTCTGAGACAAATTAGATCGTCTCCAAAAATCTAAAATGTTCGAACTAATAAACTTTAATTCGAACATATAATTAATCTATTTGAATGCAATATAATTGGTTCGAATGAGTATTAACTTATTCGAACGGTATTATTTAATTGAAAAGATATATTGTTAAAATTGTAATAATAAATATTTTTTCTATTAATTTTTTTATCATTTTCAAAGTAAATAAAAATGTCTATATATTATGATTTACAATGAATTAAAATATTTACGAATTCATATTTTAATTTTATGTAATTAATTTAAAAATATTTTAGTTAAATAAATATTACTTTAAAGATAGTGTCATTTTTTCAATTATCGTGAATATTAAGTATAATGAGAAGAAAATATAATTAACAATACAGAGGCTAGCAAACACTAAAAATAAAAATCATACATTAATAACATCCCAAAAGGAGTTAGACGTTCTATACAACATAAAAAAAGTAAAATAATAACTAACAATATCTATTTATTAAGTAAATCAAAATTCTCCTATAAGGTATGCAAGCATCCTTCCAGGTCCTTAAACTTCTCCATGATGAGCTGAATGAAGTCCCTCAATATAATTTAACGGTGCTCCGCCAATATAGCTCGTACCTCATCCGGAATAGCCCGAGCAAGCCGTCTCTCAATAGGGGCAGCAACAGTAGAAGCTGGATCAGTAGGCGGAGGCTGATCTTACACTGCATGAGTCTTGGACAAGTGACCCTTGCTCTTGCTGAATGTGATCTTGTTAACGGGTCCCATCTGTGGCAACCTCCGCTCAATCGAAGTCACTATAACCCTCGATTGGAGTAGGAGGTTAGATATCAGCAGTGCAAATGGTAGACTACCTCCACCCGAATAGCATGACTCTATTCGAATGCGGAGGAATAAATATAATGCCAAATCAATTGGCTCCCCTTGTGCTAACCGTAACAAAAATTTGGCCCGCTCGATCCTGAAATCAGTCTTGTGCTTTTACGGATCAATGTTATATCCGGAAATCAGATTAAGCATTCTGAAAAATGCTATATAGTTGGCCTGTCGGATCACTTTACTGCCATCATATGGAGGAGCCAAAGAGTCACACTAGGTCACAAACATGATCGTCTATGAGACCATCATCAAGTACCTCATCGCCGCTCTCACTATCATCCGAGCCAGCATCTAGCTTTGTGGTCTGTACATCCGGTGCTGGCGATTAGGATGCAACTGGTGTGTCCTCTCCAGATGGTGCAATCGCTGCTTTCGTTGCTGCTACAGGATATGCACTGGGTTCTCGCTGCAGATCAAGAAACTCAGCAATAACTCGGGGAAAGAAGATAATACACACTCCCCGGAGTACTAAGTTGTAGCATAGAGCATCACTAGACTGCTCCCATGGCACGATAAAACTCACCGACTATCTCAAGATATGCTGTGCCCCTCTGCCGACAGATCGAGGTCCATCCACGATCGATGATGATGTCATCTATGCTCCATCCCTCCCAAGTGAGATTACGAAAGTCATCCATAATGAACTCCCGCTCAACTAGTATAGGCCTCACGACCGGCTGAGAAGAAACTGCTCCGCCAATATGACATGGTCCCATTGCGCAGAGAAGATGTTCAACCCGAAGTAATTAAAGGTAACATGTCGGAAGAATATGAATCAACTGAAGTGTCTACTGAGGATGAGAGCGACTGGTCCAACAAAACTGATACCGAATAATTTTCAAACAGGTATTTGTGTAGGTATAATTCGTATAAAAATATGAAATGTATCTTGTTCGAATAATAATTTATTATAATTTCAAACAGATATGCCTCCTAAATGCAAAAGAACACGTGAGTCATCCCCACCACTTACTAACACCCCGTGTGATTCACCTGCCAACAATGGTGGGCCAACATCACCAAAACCAGAACAAGGTATTTTATCACTGTATATTTTTCAAATAAAATAATTTAATTAAAATATATACTTTAATTTTTGTATATATAGCTATTGTAAACCAACATTGAGTTAGAGGCATTACAAGGGGTGTCTGCATAAAGAAAGTAAGGAAAGTGGGTAAAATTAAAGTTGATATGCCTGATGATCACACCGGGGGCTCTGGGGATTTGGCAGCTTGGCTTGCTTCTTATGTTGGTACACTTACTCACACATATGCACTGATGACTACATCCTCCTTGGCTAAAGTTCCCCAATATGTGAAAGACTACATAAAAAATCGTTGTCTGGTAATAAGTTACTTTGTATAACATTTTTATTTAAATAACTTTTAAAATTATACTAATTGTTTATAACTTTTTGAAGGACGAGTTTGAACTAAATTTTGGCCGGCGAGAAGATTGGCTAACGATTGAGGAACTAATGTTGAATACATTCCATAGGTACAAAAATCGATGCCATGCACACTATCAGAAATTCAGTACTACAATAGAGGTGCGTCAAAATCCATTCCAAGCAATGCCACCAAAAGAATAGGAGAAAGTTTGTGATTTGTTTAAAGATTCTGCTTATCAGGTAATTTGGCTACTATCTTTTTTTAATAATATATGATAGATGTATTAAACATAAAATTATAATACTTTTTTTTAGTAACGGAGTACGGTGAACAAAGCAAATAGATCAAATTTAACGATACACTACCATGCGGGTTCTCGATCTTTTCATCGCTTGTCAAAAAAAATAGTTAGTTATTTTAGTCTCCATTAAATATTAATATATACACTTTTCTGGTTTAAATTCTTATATTAATTTTCATTTTGCAGCAAGAAGAAAGTCCTGTTGATTATGATTTGACCCAATTGTATGCTAAATTACATAAAAATCGTGATGGTGTTTGGAGCAATCTTGAGGCAGAGGCAAATTATGTAAGTTTAAGTTTATTTAATTTCATTGTCTAAATATATTTTTGTTACCTATACTAATTTTAATGTTTTTCTTTTTGTAGGACAAGTTGATATCTTTTAAAGAAACTGTTGCGGATCCATCTGATGAATCATCTGTCAACGATACTCAAATCTTTTCTCAAGTTCTTGGATCACGTTCTAGATATTTGAGGGGCTTAGGACGTTGCATGAAGCCATCCTCAACATCGTCATCCTTTTCTAAAGCCAGATCGAATGACGACAAGACTAAGAAATTAGATGAAGCTGCACTTGAGATAGAACGATTGAGGTCGAAGGAAAAAGAGTTGCTGACCCGATTAGATCAAGTAGTAGATTTAGAGGTAAGATTAGAAGAGAGGCTACAATTAAATAACCAAAAAATGTTTGAACAATTTTAGTCAATGATGTCCCAAAACCCACTACCATGACAATCATAATTCATTTAGTTTTTTTAATTTCCTTTATTTATGATGTTTATAAACATTTGAACAATTGATGTATATAGATTACAATTTGTATTAGTATGTTCTTTTTAATTAAATTTCATTTCGTTTGATCAATACCGTTCGAACTTTAAATAACTCGTTCAAATGGTAAATTACCATTTATGCATACATTAAACAAAAACGTATCCATTCGAACAAAAACAGACCCATTCGAACGTATCAGGAAATACAATCCGTGTGTTCATTCGAAAAATTAAATACTCATTCAAATAACGTTATTTTGTCTAACATACAGAAATGCAGGAATCGAGGCATTGGGATGATGACAACACGGGTCATGCACCCCAATAACAAGTGCTAAGTGTGTGCACATACAACATGTGTAAGATAAAAGACGCAACAGAGAAGTTAAAGTCAATCAACTACGTAGTAGAATCGTTAAATACAAATTTACATAGATACAAGTGTTTCAAAAGTAATACAATTATCCGATAAAATATAAATAAACCAAAATATAATAACCAAAAGCGGGACATAAATCCCATCCCATGAGAAAGTGATCCCCAATCACTCCTCCGGCGGAGTTGCATCCTCAACCTTTGCATCCTCATCTGTCATTTTCTGAGAAAATGGCTCAGTATAAAAATCCACCATTTTCCCTAAATATGGTTCACATAAATCCATTTATCGAAACCCGCTATTTTCCTAGAAAATGACTCATTATCCATTTTTAAACGTTATGCACCATAATCTTCCCTAAGGACTAACCGCATCCTGTCTCCCTTTGCCATACCACAGGTAACGTCCGTGCATGTGATTTTATAATGAGTAATGTCTAGTTCCGTGCCCAACGGGTTTGTGGCCAACCACCCTCTAACCCCTGCTAGCAGAGGGGCCACAGAGTCTGCATGAGAGCGTTACCAACCTGTCTAATTCGGTTTGGCCTAGCGACACCCCACGGGACATCACTTAGTATATTTCACTCCCGAGTGACCAGAGAAGCTCCATCGAGATAATACATCATCTCAGCTTTGGGTTGTGATACACACGTACCCAAAAACCATTTCTCACATGAAAACCTAGTTTTCAAATATACACATGAACATGCATGCAATTATGTGAAAATCCAGTTTTCAGTTATAAACATGAACGTGCGTGCAATTATGGAATGTATACAACACGACACAAATATTCAACAGCCATTGAATCTGAGCAAAATCCAATCACATGAACAACTCCATTCTCCAACCAACCGACCCCCAAACTCCTCAAACATAGTCCAGCACAACCAACAATATCATAGTAAATATGAGTTAGTGCAAAAATATATTTAAATCTCAAAATTTTATTTGAAAAATATTTACCGTGCTAAAATATAATTTTTGAAGGTTCAAGGAGGTGCAAGAGGCGGCAGCAAGACAACGTCACAGTGCAAAATGCACTATGGCCATGAGTCTCAAAATACCTAAATTTGAATGGGGACAAATGAAAGCTTGGAATGACTAGGGAAGAGCTTAGGGCTATTGGTGAAGTTAAAGGTAGTGGTGGTTGGTCGTGGGTGGCGGCGTAGAGGCCACTCAAAAGTCAAAAATGTTGAATCAGAAAGTGAGATTGTTGGGCTTCACTGGTGGCAGACTGGAGCTGGGGAAAAGTGGTTTAGGTTACTGGATGGCTAGTGATGAAGTGGTGAAAGAATGGCGGCTAATGGTGGCGGACCGGTAGCGCGTGAGCTCAAGGAAGCCACGGCTTTCAGACGTGTGTGGGAGCTAATAGCAGCGTTGGAAGGGCTAAGAATGGAGGGGGAACGTCATCAGTTGTTGGGGAAGCAATTGGAAGAGGCGGTGGCAACCATAGACAACGCATGGTGGTACACGAGGAGGACGAAAAAAATAACGAGGGAGAGGGAGAGGGCTGGGTCGTGCATGGGAGAAAGGAGAAGCAGAGGAAAAATAAGAGGTAAAAAAAAGAGGAGAAAAGAAAAAAGAAAGAGGGAAAAAGGAAAAGAGAAAAAGGAAAAAGCAAGGGAAAGAAATGAGGTCCAATCCTCACAACTTGGATCACAAAATTGATCCAACGAAAAATTAATTTCAAAACAGTAAGTTGAATAAATTAATTTAAACGCAGTAACTAGCTAAAATAAAATAATTAATAAAAACCAACAACACAATAATTTAAAGTCCAAAAATAAACTGATTTAAATTAAAGAGTAATTTAAACACAAAACAATAATTAATATTAAGAAAGCACATCAAAATAAATTTCACAACTTAAAAATCAAAAAATAAACCCAATGAAAATCCAATAAATTTAAAACAAGAGAACCAGTTTTTTAAATCAATTAAAATACTCATTCACTAAAAATACACTAAAATACAAGGTATCACAATAGCATTGTAAGTATTTTCCAAAAAACCTTTTGAGATTTAAATATATTTTGCACTACCAAATTTATTGTGATCTGGTTGATTATGCCAGATGTTGAGTCCGACGAATTTGGGGGTCGATTGGATTGGAGGATGGAGTTATTTGTATGATTGGATTATACTAGGATTTGTTGGCTATTGAATATATTTGTCTTGTGTCATATACATTACATAATTGCATGCATGTTCATGTTTGTAAATGAAAACTAGATTTTCGGATCATTACATACATGTTCATGTGTATATTTGAAAACTGAGTTTTCATGTGAGAAATGATTTTGAGTATGTTTAAAATGAATGGATTGAACGGTTTGAGAGAGAGGTAATATAGAGATAATGGTAAGCAGGGACGGTGGTAGAGCCCCACCTACGGTGCATGTGGTAGGACTGGTTGTAAGCAGGGATGGTGATAGAATCTTGCCTATGATTCCCACCTATGGTGCACGTGGTAGGGATAGTGGTAAGCAGGAATGGTAGTAGAGTCTTGCCTGTGATTCCAGCCTACAATGCTTTGATAGATTGAAAGACAGCTAAAATGAACTGTAGGGACGGTGATAAGCATGGACAATGATAGAGTCATGCCTGTAATTCCTCCCTACGGTGCACGCGGTAGGGATGGTGGTAAACAGGAATGGTGGTAGTCCCACTTGCGATTCCTGCCTATAATGGGAGTTGTAGGGATGGTGATAAACATGGACGGTGGTAGTTCCTCCTGTGATTCCTGCCTATAGTGCATGCGGTAGGGATGGTGGTAGAGTCTCGCATGTGAATCCCGCCTACAATGTTAATTGGTTATTTGGGCCATTTTCTAGAAAAATGACAGAGTTTGGATAAATGGATTTATGTGAATCATTTTCTGGGAAAATGGTGGATTTTGATACTAGGTCGTTTTCTAGAAAAATGGCAGATGTTATTTTAATGAACTTGGTTTTGAGCTAAATGGGATTTTTGGCGTGCATTGGAAAATAATCATTTTCTGAGAAAATGAGGTTTTGGGGTTTCATGCATATTTCATCATATGCATGCATATTTGTTGCTACATGAATGTATTTTTATCTCTTGGACTGTTTGGTCTATTATTTACCTGCAGTACCGTTTCATGATACTATAGATTTTGATACTGATAAGGATGCAAAGCCTGAGGATGCAGCTCCGCCGGAGGAGTGATTGGGAATCACTTTCTTGTGTGATAGGATTTATGTCCTGCTTTTGGTTATTATATTTTGGTTTATATATGTTTTAATTGGATAACTGTAATATCTTTTGAAATGCTTATATTTAAGTGAATCTATATTTAACAATTCTGGTATTTAGTTAACTGACTTTCACTTATCCCCTGCGTCTTTTGTCTTACACATGTTGCATATGCACACACTTAGCACTTGCCGTTGGGATATGTGACTCGTATTGTCATCATCCTGATGCCTCGATTACCGCATTTCCATACGTAGGAGTTGGGGGCGTCACATTTTTTCTTTGTATCAACTCATACTATCTCAATGTGGGGTGAACTCTTTAACAAAAAATAATTGGTTGCTTAATTTACACCAACATTAAAACCGTATTACCCATCAATAATAATAAAATTATTAACTTTTTACTTTATAATTCAACTCAGGTTTTAGCAAAACAAAATTATCCAACTCGGTGGGGCATTCAAAGCAGTATTTCCTCTATCCCATAGTTGTGATAAGTGATCTTCTCATCTAAAGACAGCACGTGGACTTCTTCTACTGGCTACCAGAAGCCAATCTCAAATATAAATATGGATTTACACCACAATATATTATCAAGCAGGATTGGTGGAGAGAGACTGGAAACTAGTAGGAAAGATATTCCTCTGAAAATTTGGCACTTCATTTTCACCAATGAGAAGATAGATTCAAATGAGCCTAAGGATAAGGTCCCTTATTGACTCCAATACTATATATAGGATAGCTGTCTAAGTTCATCCTCACTACTATCATACCCTCAACACATTAGTCCCTCCATTGTAAGGGTCTTATATGAACCTTCTTTGTAGACTGGCCCAACAGGTTACTATAGTCTGGCTGTCTTTGTAGACTGGCCCAACAGGTTGCTTGGTCTGGGTAGCTGTCCTTGTAGACTGACCCAAAAGGTTACTGTGGTTTTAGTAGGTTATGTCTTTACATATGACTAGGACTAGGAGACTACTTAAGATAGTGGGAGTATGGTTGAGATTTATGATGATAAATTCTCCCATATTTGTTTTTTAAATTTGCGCAAGAATTAGGTTAGAAATTTAATAATTGGATATTGTGGCATAAGAGATGATTATGAAGCCTAGCGATTTTTTGATCTTGCAATATGTCTAAATTATTTTTTTTCTATCTTGAAAGGACGTGGTAGATTTCTTAGGTGTGTGTGTAATATCCCTTATTTGCATATTGTAGTGATATGACATCCAAGACTATTGTTGCTGACTTAAAGAAGGGGGAGAAATTAGATGGGGAAAATTATGACATATGGCATCGCAAGATCCAATATGTCTTAGATGAGCAAGAGGTCTTGGAGGCCTTGTCTCACACCCTTACTTTGCTTGCGGAAGGGAACAAGAACAACACAAGATAGATCAACAAGCCTATACTCAATGGGCTAAGAAAAATCGGTGCGTGTGCATAATAATGTTAAGCAGCATGCAAAATGATCTAATGTGTGAGTTCGAGGTCTATGACACTACCCAAAGCATGTGGGAGGCTTTGAAATTGAAGTTTGGTGGAACTTCAGCCACTAGGTTACGTAGATTAACCATGAGGTTCGACTCCTATAAGATGCACTCTGACCACATGTTGAAGCAGCATCTTAGGGCTATGTCAACTATGATCTGCGAACTTACTTCAGCAGCAAACAACCTGATAGATGAACAGCAAGTCCAGGTAGTGATAAGATCACTACCAAATTCTTGGGAGAATATAAGCCAGAACCTGACGCATAACGAGAATATCAAAGACTTTGATGATGTCTCGTGTCACTTGGAATTGGAGGCTGAGCGCCTAAAGGCTGCTGAGCCCAATTATATGGCCTATGTGGCTAATGCTGGTTCGCGCAAGACATTAAAGCCTAAGCGCAATAAGTCCAAGATTGGGGTAGCCGTTAGACAAATTAAAAAGGTGTCAGGAACTTCTCAGCGCACCAAGAGGGGCAAGCGCGGGAAGAACAAGTCAAAATTAGAGTGCTTCAACTGTGGAAAGACTGGCCACTTCGCTCGTGAATGTACTTAGCCGAAGAAGGTACACACTGACTTTTCTCGCATTATTTTTTTAACTAGCCATGTGATGGTTGCTCACTCCTATCCTTTGTGGACCGTTGATTCAGGAAGGACCGAGAACATAGCGTGAGACATAGTCAGATTTGTGGAGTATCACTAGATTCGACCTGGGAGCCGTGATATCAAGGTAGGGAATGGAGCTAGCGTGGAGTTACTGGGACTTGGTACCTACAAGCTGGACTTGCGGGGTGGCCGCACTCTTTTCCTCCACAATGTGCTATATGCTCTCAAGATCCGACGAAACTTTCTTTCAGTTGTTACTCTTTTAAAACTTAGCTTCCGGATTGTTTTTGAAAACAATTATGTTTCCTTTTATTTGGGCTATGTGTTTTATGGCAATGCTTTTCTACAAGACGGTTTTATGATATTGGATTTGGTTTATTTTAATATAAATGAATCTATTGCTTTTCTTTCTTCATCTGTTGATAATTTGGATTCACATCTGTTGCTAGGCTTGGCCATATAGGACAAGATAGAATGACTTAGTTAGCTAGAGAAGGCCTGATAGGCAATCTCGCTAGGGTCATCTTGCCCACATGTGAACATTGTCTAATGGGAAAAACTAAGAGAAAACCGTTTGGAAAAGCCACTAGGGCATCTTTTCCACTGCAATAAGTCCACTCTGACATCTATGGTCCAATGAGTATGAGGACAAGACACAGAGGTGTCTACTTCATCACTTTTATAGATGATTTTTCACGTTACGGTCATGTCTACTTAATCTCCCATAAGTCTGAAGCATTGGAGTGCTTTAGACGATATCTAAGAATGGTTGAGAATCAGTTAGACAAGAGTTTAAAAACTCTAAGAACTGACCAAGGATGAGAATATCTCTCTGAGCAATTTAAAAGGCTCTGTGATGAAAAAGTAATCAAAAGACACTTAACAATGCCGAGTACGCCGCAGCAAAATGGCGTGGTGGAAAGGAGAAATAGAACACTGTTTGAGATGGTTAGGTCAATGATGGCGCAAGCAAACCTACAAAATTCTTTTTGGGGGGATGCACTTTTGACTGCTGCCTACATTCTTAATCGAGTGCCCTCCAAATCAATAACTTCCACCCCATATGAACTATGGATTGGTGAGAAACCCAATTTGAGTAACTTGCGGCCATGGGGTTCAACGGGTTTTGTTCATGATCTTTCTCATAAGTATGGGAAATTAGGCCCTAGAGGGAAGAAGTGTATCTTTATAAGGTACTCAAAACACTCTAAAGGGTATGTGTTAATAGGTGAACAAACTGATGGAAGTGTGACTGAAATTGAATCATGAGATGTGGACTTCATTAAAAATGAATTTCCAAGTAGAGGTAAGGTTGATAGGAGTTTAGAACTTCATGAGATTGTGGAACAAGAGGAAAGTGCTCCAAGGAATTTAGTTGAGAATGGGGAAGAAATTCTTCAAGCTCCTACAAATAATACAAAGGACTTAAATCCGAGTGAGAGCACACCACTTGTCAATCAATCACAACAAACTCAACCGCGTAGAAGCACACGTGAAAGTATTCCCCGTCGTCGTTTTGAGATTGAAAGGGAAGCTTTTATGGTAGCTCTGCATGATGATGATGAGCCTAGGACAATTCATGAGGCTCTCTCATCTTCTACTAAAGATGAGTCGATGAAAACTATTAATGATGAGATTGAGTCTATGAAGACTAACTAGGTGTGGGATCTGGTTGATCTACTGACAAGGCGTAAGACTATTGGGAACAAATGGGTTCTTAAAGTCAAATGCAAGTCGGATGGATCGATAGATAAGTACAAAGCTCGCTTAGTGGCGAAAGGATATACCCAATAGGAGAGTATAGACTATGGGGAAACTTTTTCACCAGTCGTGAGGTTTGCTTCAATTTGCCTGATTATAGCTATAGTAGCAAACATGGATTTGGAACTCTACCAGATGGATGTTAAGACATCATTTCTCAATGGAGAACTAGATGAGGAGATCTACATGGATCAACCAACGGGTTTTGTGGTCAAAGGTCAAGAGCGTAAAGTGTGCAACCTCAAACGATCTATATATGGCTTAAAAAAATCATCTAGGCAATGGTACCTCAGATTCTATCGAGCCGTTCTTTCGAATGGATTTACGATGATCACAGAGGACCATTGTGTCTATGTCAAAAGGTCCAAGAAGAGTTTCATTATGTTGTCATTATTTGACGACATTCTACTAGCTGGAAATGATAAAGGGTTGATAGTCGCTACAAAAGAGTGGTTATCCTTCAATTTTGAGATGAAGGAAATGGGTGAGGCAGAATACATTCTGGAAGTTAAAATCTACAGACATCACTCAAAGAGACGTTTGTGTTTGTCCCAATAGATTTACATAAAGAAAGTTCTCGAACACTTCCTAATGAGTAAATGTAAACCCATTGACACCCCTGTTACAAAAAGCGAGAACTTATCTAAAGAGTTATGTCATAAGACTCAAAGAGAAAAGGAAAAGATGGCCCGTGTCTCTTATGCTAATGCTGTGGGTAGTTTGATGTACGCAATGATGTGTACTTGGCCTGACATATGCTATGCAGTTGGCTTAGTGAGTAGATTCCAATCTAACCCTGGACTGGCTCATTGGAAAGTAATCAAAAGGATTATGCGATATCTCAAGGGAATTGCAGACTATGTGCTGTGCTATCAAGGTTCAGATTTGCAGCTAAGAGGTTACAGCGATGCCGACTGGGGCAGTGACCTAGATGAGCATAAATCAACCACTGGGTATGTCTTTCTGCTCAACAATGGCGCCATTCCATGGAGCAGCAAGAAACAACCCTGTATAGCTTTATCCACCATGGAAGCAGAATACATAGCTTGTTCTGCAGCAGTTCAAGAGGCTGTTTGGTTACAGAAGTTCCTCAAGCATTTAGACATTGCTCGGATACTTCAGATCCGATGACAATATTTTGCGATAGCACGGCTGCTCTTGCATATGCTAATGACTCTAAGTATCATGGAAGAACCAAACACATAGATATTAGATATCACTACATTAGAGACATGGTAGCGCAAAAGGAAGTGGTTCTGAAATACCACTCTACAAGTCGCATGGTTGCTGATCCCTTAACGAAGCCCATAGCAAGAGATGTCTTTGAGGCTCATGTTAGGAATCTAGGACTACGTAGACTGTAAATGTAATTTGTGTTTCAAATGACATTGAGATGTAACCTTTCCTTTGGGATATTAATACAATATGATTCAGTTATTGTCTTTATCGTATTGTTTTTCTAATACACACACAAGATATGTCAACAGGCTTATATCGACTCACTCACACGAGCGATCGCCTCTAGCTCTTGAGAAGCGAGTAGAGATGAGACATTGTGTTCTTAGATACTTGTCCAAATTGATAAGTTATTTGACACAAAGATATATTGTTTTAGTGGGAGCTAAGATGAGGTCCAATGAAAGGATTATGCATGGGTTACCCCACAACCTATGTAGCCTGTGGTTAGCCAGATGTGAGATCCTCTTTGACGCCTTAGAGGCAAGCAAATGGAGGAACTCGGGTTAGACGCTTAAGGAGTGGCTTGACTAAGATCTGTACGATGTTGATATAGACATATGCTCTTTAAGAATGAGAAATCCACCGTAGCATGTATTTCAAACTACATGTACTTATTTGACCAAATGAGTAAGTGAATAAAAGGTTTCCCTCTTTATCACTATGTGAGTCTCATTTTTTTAAGTGTCCTTTACTTTTGACTATGTCACGAGATGGAGGTTATGATGTCTGCTACTTTGGCATGTTGTCTATGGCCATGATTAATACAGTCTAAAGAGGCATTGCTGGGAAAGCAGTTTGACCAAAGTTGAATGATATGAGTGCAAAGGGAAGATTCTTTGATATCGCATCTTCGATAGTGTTTGCTGACGTCAAACTATGAGGCTACATACTGGTAGCGACTAAGGTTGTGAACATATTGAAATGATTTGAAGGTAGTCAAGCATTGGTCTAAGTTTTCTGAACTCAAGAGGGTTTCAAAAATGCTTGATCTGATGCGATCGAATGAGTCTAGGACATGACCAGACACTTTTGGGATGTTACTATGCTAGTTTTCTCTGGGAGAGATTTAGTGTATGTACTCCCACCTTTCTACAGATGTGCTTGGTGGTCACACGGCCTATTTGCTTGTGTGAACAAGATTGAGAACATTAGAGAGATGCAGACCTAGGGTCATGCCCACTGTGTGCGAGTGGGAGATGTTAAATGGAGGGGGGGCTCACATGGGCAGACCCCCCCCCCCAATCCGGTGCATTTAACATGCACGTAACGCATGGCCTTAAGGCCATGTGTTACAAGGCATGTAAACGCATGGCTTAAAGCCATGCGTTACCCATATATTAAAGGCTAGCCTTTAAGGCCAACTGTGTAGGGAGGGCTATATATAGCCCCCCTCCTTTTGGTTCTTGTGGACCCATCGATATAGTAAAATCTCTCTCTCCTTTGTTCTCTCTTGAAATAGTTTTTAGGCCGTGGATTTGTGAAGTGTCACTCTAGCTTTATAACTACGTACTATACTTTACCACTAAGAGGAAACGCTTGAGTTTTATCGATTTGGAGAAACTTGTGGAGCATTTTTATAAGCTAAACTTGAGGTACTTTCCGCTGCAATTTTTTCTTACAGAATTGTTACTAGAAGAGCATCAATCTGCCAGTGTAGAATAAATATAAGTGATACAGTTTCTGAAAAATCAATCCGTGGAATTACATCATCCAGGACGTAAACAGTGAAAGATCCATCACAACACAGTTCCAAGTTAAAATCATGAATGTTCTCAAAGTGAGTGATTTGCTCATACTTTGCTCTAGACAACAAGTTGGCATATTTGAAGCCAAAACTATGACAGAAATTGAATGAGTTGCTCATACTTTATTTCATGAAAAATTGTTGGTTCCACCATTCAATTTGAATAGAAATAGGCAAACAACACGGCTCATAATTTAGGAAAAATTGCTCATAATCTAGACCCAACTTATAACGCCCGTCCTTATGGTGGGTCCGTTTCATATTCGATTTTGATAAAAATCGATGGGAATTACTATTCCTTTTAAAATTCTTTTCCATCCATGCCAGGATACAAAATACTCCATGCTATAAATAAAATTCGTTTTCTTAATTAAAAAATTACTGCGGAAAACGTTAAATTTTATAATTTAAGTTTTCATATAAAAACATCTTGCCTAGGCCTTCATGCTCTTCCCCCTTGGGCTGTGTTTGTCCTAACCTGTCATGCTCATCTTGTGCCTGGGAGGGCACACATAAAAACTAAAATGAGTCGATGACTCGTAAGCATTACTTCATACAATCAAAATATAATAACATAGATTTTCAGTCATGCATGCCTCATTCCATACATACATATCTTACTTAGCATGTATACGTCTTTCTTTTCGTTTTAAAACATTGCAACGTGGGATTTTTCTTTATAAACATGCTTTCTTCTTTAAAACAGTTCCCCACGCATCGCTGCCTTCATTTCTTAAAGAGTCTTTTCATGCATTCGTTCTTTTACATACATTCATGCATACATACATTCATGCATTCATCTTTTCTTACTTACGTACATTCATGCATTCTGTTCATCCATTCATACATGCATTCTTTCTTAACATGCATCCGTTCTTTCTTTTCACTTTCATTGGCCATTGCACACTGTTACGCCCCGTGTGCTGGGGTTAGCGGTCTTTTGGACCTGATTCCTCCTGTGGCCACGGGTTGGGAATCCATTCCGTCAGGGTGCAGCATTAGGTACACTACCAGTACTACTTACCCGGCATTGCAATCTACCCCTTTCAATCCATTCATTGGTACCATTCCATTTCAATCCATGTGGCTGTTATGTATTTTCATACATCATCTATTCAGTCCAGTCCATTCATTCATTTGCAGTCCTTTCCTTTACAGTCCATTCTTTCATTCCATTCCTTACAGTTCTTACAGTTCTTCTTATGTTTCTTACAGTTCTTACGGTTCTTCATTCCTTTCGATTCATAAGAGTTTTACTTAAGAAAATAGTTTTACTTAAAAGAAGTTCCTTTAAGAGAAAATGGTTTTCTTCATTTTATTTTGTAAAATTCATTTTAGAAAGAATCATTTTTTTGGAAACATTTTGTTTTCTTTATTTTCTTTCCTTTCTTTTCATTACAGTTTCAGTCCTTGCATTCCTTAACGGTTCTTACGTCTTTTAAAGCTTCATTTTGTTTCCTTTTCATAAACATACATACAATACGTACTACATATAGCATCCATTCACATGCATACACGTACATACTTTGGGTGCGTAAAAGGCGACTGCCAAGGAAGGCCGCTACGTACTTATACTTGAAAACTTACGTTTCGTTTTCCTTTTCCTTTTAGAGAAAAGCTTTCATTTTCATCTTCGTTTGTATATAGAAAAACTCTAAAAGTGTATGAACGTAATACTTACTTGGACTTCATGCCATACTCATTCCTTGTAGTCCATTCGTGTGCGTGTCAGATGGCAACCTACATGCATACACATAGCCTTACGTCATCATCTATCTAATGCATAGAAAACTATTCTAAAAATAGAACTATGCCTCACTTGGAACACTCACCGTCCATCCCTGGACTCTTACGTGCCATATACTATGCTAAAACCTTCCGGGCCTTATTCCTTAAAGCGAATCCTCGTGATTCACCTTAGGCTTAAGACACTAAGATCTCCGTCTCATTCTTCTATTTCCACCATCTAATGCATGATTCCGACTGACAGAGTCATGCGTCCCAACCTTAGACTACTTACCCCCCTACTACCTTACGTATCCTAACCCATACTAAATCCTCATTCCCAACTAGTCAGGCTACATGAATTCAAGCCAACTCTGGGGCTCAAACACCAGGTAACCATGATCAGAACAGATTACCCATTACATATGATAAACCTAGCTGCATCTCATCCCCTTTTATCACCTAAGAGTAACTTATAGTTCCAATGAACGCCCGCTTGTATAAACAAGCTCCATACTCCAATACCAACTTGCTCAGATCCGGTTGATAGGATTCTTCCTACTTCCCAACCCTGTACAAGTTCATCCCAACACTTGATAGGAGAGGATTGCATCCACAAATGCACCTCTGTCAAATCACGCAGCTCAAGACTAATCTCGAGTCACGTCACGATACCCATCATGCTTCCACTGCACGCTCTAATACTTTTCCACCACTTCCATATACTCTTAACCATAGTCAACCACAAGGTGACACCTGTCACCCTAGACTAAAGGTCATATCACCACTGCTTCGGGACACTGTGCCACTTAACAAGAGGACTGCATCCAGAATTGCACCTCTGTCACATTATGCAGCTCGAGACAAATTCTCAAATAACAGCACGATGTCCATCATGCTTGTACGCTCTGATACCTTTTCACCGCTTCACACATACCTTCAGCCATACTTTAGCCTCAAGGCAACACCCGTTACCTTGGACTACAACCATATCATCACTGCTTCAGGACACTGTTACACAGTTCCCATCACTTGACAAGAGGACTGTATCCAGAAATGCGCCTCTGTCACATTATGCGGCTTGAGACTATTTCCCGAGTTACAGCACGATGCCCATCATGCTTCCGCTACACTCTCTGATACCTTTTTACCACTTCCCACTTCTCTGTTATGCCATCCAATCCTTCGTGACACACAATCCGGTGTATTATGACCTAGTACAGAGTACACTTGCGTGAACTCTCGTCCATCCACACTACAACACACATCGCTACGATACACGCCTTACAGTGCATCGCTACGCAACATGGAGTACGCGCCACGCGTACTCCTTTCACTACAACACTTGTTATCATGACGTACATCACACAGTGCATCGCCATACAACACGGAGTACACTTCACGTGCAGTCCCTTCTTTCTATGCCACACATCACTACAACGTATGTCACACGACGCATCGCTGCACTACACAGAGTACATTCCATGCATACTCTCTTCACACTACACACCGTATCACAACTACGGCATCCATCTCACACCCATACTTCATAGCATAGTCCACAATACTACACAATCAAGCCCAACACTTCACAACTACACTTCACTTCACAACTACGCAGCGAACTCCACAAATACTAACTATACAGTCTACAGGCCAACCAATCAACTACTTTAAACATAAATAACTAGAGATAGAGGGTTATTCCATCAACAGGATAACCTGTGCATCGCTCGCTGCTCATCACGATCAAGCGTCGGAGGAGCGTACGTGGCGGTAACACCGCGTACGATGGCTGTCCACCACGTAAAGTGGCAGTTTGGGCTTGAGAATAGCTAGGCGTGGTCTTGGAAAGGCTCACGGTGGCCTCGTGGTGGTCAAAGGTGGCGGAGCACGGCGGCATCACGTCGTGAACGGTGCATCCGAAATGGTGGGTGTTTGCTTGAGGTGGAGGAAGGCCATAGAACTTCATGGCAAGCTAGGGAAAGGTAGAGGAAGATGTGGTGGAGCTGTGGTGGAGATGTGGTGGCCATACGGTGGCTCACGGCTGCGAATCGGCCTCTAGAAGTGGATTTCGTGCCTTGGAGAGTGAGGGAGAGTGAGGGCTGTGTACAACTCCATTGGACATGAAATTTGTTGGAGAAGTTCGTGGTGATGAGAGGAACAAGGTGGTGGTGGTGAAACATCATGGGTAGCCGTGCATGGTGGTGCACGGTGGTGCAACCGAAACTAAGGCTATGGAAACCCATCGGAGAAAGAGAGAGATTTAGGAAGAAAGGTGGACATGGGGAGGAAGCCCATGATGTGGTAGTTCCATTGGTGGTGCTTGGTGGCTGTTTCAACTGTGTATGGTGGCTCTAGGAGGAGGAAATGGGTGTAAAACCCATTTTGAGGGTAGTGCCATGGAGGGAGAAGGAGGGCACGTGGGGGCTCGCCGGTGGGAGGGAATGATGGCTAGATGGTGGTGGTCATTTGGTGACCGGAGGTGAGACCATAGATGCCGTGTACGACGGCGTGGAGGAGGAAGAGGTGTTCTAACCCATTTCGGCTAGTGAAGCCGTGGGAGGAGAGAGAGAGACCGTGTGGCTTGCTGGTTGGAGGGAAGTGTTGGCCGGCATGTGGGGAGTGATCGGCGACCGGTGGTGAGACCAACGGTGGCCCGCAGTGGCTGGCTGGAGGTGCAACCCGTACGTTGAAGCAGAAGAAGATCTGCACATCGGGCGTGAGGGAGAGGGAGAGGAAAGAGAAGAGAGAAAAGGAGAAAGAAAAAAGTGAAGGAAAAAGGGTAGAGGCCTGGGTATTTAATCTCAATCCTACGCTTCGGGATCCCCAAACAATCTAACGATGAGTTTAAACACTAATTTGAAAAGCTAAATAAAACACTGCGAGGAATTAAGATATAATATTATTTTATAGACTAAAGTTTATAAAATAATATTACTTCATCATTATTTAAAATGATAAAGTATCGTTAATTACTCAAAGAGAATAAAATCACTTAAATTAAATAAGAGTTTTCAACGTAAAGTTAAATCTCTTAATATTTTAAAACAACTAAAATATTTAATCTAAGTAATTATCCACAATTATAATATTTTTAAACTCATTAAAATATTATAATTGTGCTAATTTAAAAGCAAGCTTATTTAATAATATTGGAAATATCTCCTATAGATATTTCCATAATATTTTAAATATCCGTAAGCTTTTAAAATATATATATTACTTTGAAATCCGTTGGATAACTTTCAAAATACGTCATCAAGGTACAACACTTAGGATAAGGCTCAGCACGTAGATCGAGACTCAGCATGTAGACTAAAACTCGACATGTAGAATGAGACTCGACACATATACTGAGGTTTAACACGTAGATCGAGACACATACGTAAAGAAGAAGAAAGAAGGAGCGGATATCACACAACGTGAAATAACTTTGACCCCTTCAGTCAAGAACAAACTGAATCAATCTGTGAGAGAGAGAGAGAGAGAGAGAGAGAGAGAGATGGCTCTCGGGATCAAGATGGCTCTCGAGTCACGACACGGAGGAGGGAGGGAGATGGCACTCGAGCTCTCGATTAGAGTTTCTGGGTTCAAAAACCCATCTTGGGTCTTGGCTGCACTTCTAGGATAGTGAGAATGGAGGAGGGAGATGGAGGAGAGGAAGATAGGTTTGAATGGAGGATGGAAACTGAACAAAGGTCTTTCTGTGAAGCGCACTGTTTCATTTTCCATGTAGATGTTCCTGCGCGATCCCTACGATAAGTCTCCTGTAGATATTATTTTCCATATATGTATATTTATAGGTGATTGGAAATACCTAGAGGAGGTAAGGGAAGAAACGTGCATGGGTGCATGAGCGTGGAGTCGTTCGTGGTGGGAAGTTTCTAAAGAAATTGGATGACGAGTTATTCAGTTTAGAGCAGTCCATATAATTTTTTTGGCTTACCCATGTTTTCATGGGTTGATCATTTAAAGAAAATAGAAAATAATAATAATAATAATAGGCCTCGACTCAAGTGTTAAAATAACCCAACTCGTCTCGTAAATATTTCTTGCCAACTCCCAAATAAAAAGATCCTACTTGGTCCCTTAAATAACTTTAACCTAATTAATTCGTATAATAAAAATTCATATACCGCCGAAATAAATTTTAAGCCCCTAGTCTACATCAAAATTATTCATTAAATCTCAAATGGCCTTTTCAAACGTATTAACCCAAAAGAAAGAAAAAAAAAAAAAAAGAAATTATAGAACCAACGATTAGCTTGGGCTTGGTGCTCATCAGCCCGGCTTGTTACGTGCTCCCTTGAATTCCTTCGTTTTCACAAACCCGAAGGTCACTATCTCTCACATACATTCTGATCAATAAATTCCTTAAACAACTCTCGTAGTGCTCGTACACTTAACAGGCATGTCTTGGAGCAGCCATGATCCACAAAGAGTTCTATCCAACGCAATTTATCTCGTGAGAGATTCACACTCGCAAAACAGCTCCCGCACAGACTCCCACCTTGAAGGCTTGAAAGGACACAACCATTCTCCGTATCATGCTCAGATGGGACGGTTCCTCCACAAAGCGAACCCAAAATCCTATAAATATTCTTCCAAATATGCATTAGGATATAGATATTTATTCAGAAATGCTTACTTCTCTCACTAACTTAATCATCAGAGATATTCCCCACTAGAATCACCTGAGATTCCATCTTTGTTTTACAAGCAATTGTCGTGGACGTAAAGGACGTTGTTGGAACTGTTGAGAATTGTCTCAATAAAAAGTAATAGCATGACAATTAATTAACTATGCCAAAACCCACAAGAATTCTTGCAGTAGTTTTTAGTAGGAAAGGAAAGAAGAAAAAAACGAAAGACTAATGCTACTATTCATCCTAAATCTTGTCATCCCTAGTCATATATATATGATAATGTGTCCCATTGGTTTTTTATGTCAATCATTCAAGAGAAATGCTTAGCCTACTCTGATATCTTATACAAAAAAGTTTCACGTTGACATGATTTAATGTAATCTACCAAATTGTAAAACTTATTTTATTGTAAAGTATATTTAAGATATCATATTAAAGCAAGTCATTGTATAAATTTTCTTGCATAAGATTTGTCTGTAGATCTAATACTTCTCGTCACTTAAATAACAGCCACTTAAAATATGTCAAATTACCAAATGTGTTTGAGATTGAACACAGTTAAGATTAAAAAAAAAAAGGGATAAGAACTGCTCGAATGAAAGAGCAAAAGATCTATTACTTATGTCACATTGAGATTTCAGTCTGATAACATAATTAATTAACGAGTACAACCTAATTATCATAAAGCAATCCAATAATTGTAGAATTACAAAAGCTTCATACCTTCTAAACAATTGGAGATATTCCTCACTAGAATCAACCAAGGATTTTATTTTATTTTATTTTATTTTATTTTATTTATATAAAAGAAAGAATAATCCTACCATTCATCCTAAATTTTGTCATCTCCGGTTATTTATAATGATGATGTGTCACATTTCAAGTGGCTTTAATTTTATATCAGTCGCTCAAGAGAAATGCTTAGTTTACACAAAAAAGTTTACACATCAAGCAGGTTTAATGTGATCGTTCAAATTGTAATTTTTTTTTATTATAAAATAGATTTAGCATATCTTGAGATTTCAATCTTAAAACATAATGAACTAACTTGGACAACGTGATTTAAGTGTCAGTGAAATACATAATAATAAAATGGAAATTACAATGATATTGAAATTGAAACGAAATCCGTTTTAACTAAGGCATGGATATCTTGCTTTTTTTAAGAAGATTCAAACCCTGTACAATAGATAAAGTTCCAAGTGAACTAGTGCAGCCATACCTCAACCACTTGACTTATTTCCACCAGGATACAATAACTTAAATGATTGTCATATAACTCGAATTAACTCTACACAAATGGTTTGAGCCCAAGGCTCCACTAGAAGAAACACCTCTTTCTTGTCTGAAAAATTCTCTGGAGTATTGCATACTTTTTATTTTTCTTCTTCATAAAACTTCTCTCTTGTTAGTAAGAAAATTAAGCAAAACTAAAAACTATTGTTCAGAGTCGGCTGAGTGCAGAGTAAGAAATTATTAAGGCAAAGGTTACACATTGACCAACTTTATCAACCATGCATAAATCTTTAAAAAGAAAACTGATCAACTTTAAAAATGCACTCAACAATACATGGACTCCCAACCTTAATGACTAAACGAATTTCCAAAACCAACATTACTAAAAAAAACAAACGTTACAAATAACTATTTATTAAAAATACCAACAGAAAGCAATCCAATACTCGTAGAATTACAAAAGCTTCATTTCCAATTCTTCACCGAGATGAGAGCGCACACAGTTTGTATGACAGTGAGCAGCAACAAGAGAATGCCGCCTATGGTGGCAGCACCCCTCCAAGGGTTGCGAAAATAATCACGTTTCAAGTTGGCCAACATAATATGAAGACGAGTCCTGCGGGCTTTATAAAATTCGTTCGTCTGTTTAGCAAGATGATTATAATTGTCGTTCATCGATGAACAGGCGCCGTTAGTTTCAAAGATCCTGCTGAGCACGGAAACTGCATCGATGTCATCTAGCCATTTAACGATCTCCTTTTGAGCAAGGAAACTCACATCTTTCCGACCTTTGATTAATAAATCTAACAGGAAGTAATACTCAGTAATATATGCATGTTGAGGATGGTGAAATTGCTCAAAGGCGATGAGGTTTCGAGCATAAATCTCTGTGTTTTTGTCTAACTGAAAGCATGGGATTTCCAGCGCTCCTTTTTTATCATATTTTAGTTCAAGCGGTGATAAATTGAACTCGCTTGATTTTCTCAGCTTGAACTTCAATCCTGCCCTAGCCAGCTGCGTTACACTGCGCACACTGCGCATATCGCTTATGATTTCAGAATTTCCTTTCGGTCGCCTTTCGCGAGGAGGCAAGCAGAAGTTTCTAAGCAAGTCAGTGAAGTGCAATATTTTTCCCGACCTAGAATCATTATGATCAAATCCTTGACTGTTGTGATCATCAAACTGGGAAAAGCTAAGCTCAATGAAGCTGGGGTGGTCTTTTGAGAGGGATGGAAATGCAATGTCATATATTTTCTCAATAATAAAGAAAGGAAGCTGATTTTCAAGTAATATCAAGTCCAACTCCACCTTATTCCTCAAACCCGGATTTAATGTTTGGGGGTCATACCTAGTCCAGTTTTTAGACCATTTTTCCCAGAAATACTCAATAATGAAGCTCGCATCAACCAGGATCATATTCACAAAATCATCACTGTGTGGTAGAGTCTCTTCATCTGAATAACATTTACGAACACTTTTTTCCGCACCTTTTACAGTTTTTTCTATATCTTCCCAATTTGTTTCGGCTCGATTTTTTAAACTCTCTAGACATCTCAATTAAAAACTTTTCATATTCTGCCAGTCCTGCGGGAATCTTGAGTTATTATTACGATGATAAGGGCCAATTGATATTACCTGAGGAGTATAAGCTTCTTCATTCAATCTGCGAATGTGATCTGAAACCTTGTGGATACAAGCAGATCCATGCAGTTCATGATTTCTTACGACTGAAGCACTTGCAACGTCTTCACGAACATCAGAAGCACTTGCTGATGTTTCTGCTGCCATCTATATATCAAGTTGCTATTCCGAATTAACTTCCTGCTGAAAAACACAAGATCCTCAATACTTATATAGATCATGATCAGAGGAGCTAGCTAGCTAGCTAGAGCATGCAGGATCGATGTACATGATGTTAAGAAAAAGAAAGATTATAATGAAATTAACCTCATAATTAACGAGAGGAAGAGATTTTTAATTGAACCTGATACAACAGCTAGAAGTTCCTGCAAGCTTTATGCGCAAGCACTCAGATAAAGGACAAATTAAAGGGCTTTCCAAACTTCGGAAATGAAATGCATGAAGATCTTTAATTCAGTGTGCGACTCTAACATTAGAATAAAGGGCTATATATAGATAAACAACTTCTAGCTCTCGATCGATCCCCATCTTGGTCATGCCATATCTCTTTAAACGAGGTCGTGTAATCCATTCCTGGCCAACCCCAATTAAATATACGAGAGGCGTCATATGGTTTGTTTGTTTTTGTTTATTTTATAATAAAAATAATTTTATAATTTGGTTCACAAACTATGAAGTTTGAGAAGTGCTAGATTTAAAACTAAATTTACAAATTGAAAACTTTACAATTTTATTGTTGTAAAAATAAAATAATTAGAACACTTTTTGCACTAATTAAATTGATAATATTTCTTTCAAACGAAATAAAACAATTATAATTATTCATTTCATTTCATTTAATTCTTGTTTTTTTCTTTCTTCTGTCGACTACTGGTGGGCCGGGAGAAATTATGTTACGCCGGCTGTTCCTCTCGACCAACCTCTAACATTTTTGGGCTTCGGAATTGCTGGGATTGGGCAAAAGTTTCGAGCTTGAAATTCAAGTTGCCTTGATTAAAAACTAAATAATTAACTAAATATTTGTATATGACTAGTGCTATATGTGTATACCTATAATTTTACATATAATATTATATGAATTGAATATTCATCTTATTTTATCAGTTTTTTTTTTTAATTCCAATATTTACTAATTTTTAATTTCAAAATCTTCACCATTTTAATATATAGTTGACAAGTCATTATCTATGGTTATGTGAATAAAATTGTATGTATAGATAGCATTTTTCTATATATGTTGAATTGTTCAGTTGTAATTTAAAGCCAAACGTGGACACCACATGGACGTTGACGTTGGCACCATGTATATACTGCAATATTTGATGCACTACAAGAAAAACCGGAATTAGTTACTAATAGTCTTTTCGTTGCTATAAATTGATCACAAAAGTCTGTTTTTCTTGTAATGAAGCTCGAAATTAAGCATCACATATATATTTCTTTTAAACAAAGTGAGTAAATTTAGGATAGATATGAAAGAACCAACTTTTTAACGATGGACCTAACTTATTTTCAAAATCTCGAGTGCGTGTGACTTATACACCATAAAATATCGTACCTAACATTCGTAAAAAAAAATTGCATTAATTGAACCGATTTAAAAATCATTTGTTTCTACAAAACAATAAAAATAAAATAAATAAATAAATAAATAAAATTGTATTGGCATGGCATTGCATGTAATTAAATTAAAAATAGTCTTTCTATTGACACACACAGAGGAAATGGAAATATATAGCGTACTAATTGCAAGAAGTATATATACAGATTATTATATTAGAGATCGGCAGTCGAATTAATTGTAAAACACAAATATTGTGGGATGCCATTCATTACCTTCTAATACACATTCCAAGGTATTACACATGATATCATGTGGTGTTTCATCACGTACAGGAAAATTTGTTATTTTTCACATGTGTAGATTTTCAACATTATCTCTAGTAGGTGTGAGGGTCGTGAATTGATTTCTTTTTCATTTCTTTTCTTTCTTTCGGCATATTGGGATTTTGTTTTGGGAAATGAATATTTGACGTGAGTCCGACAATCTATATCGGATGACCATTTTACAAGCAATTTCTCCACTTCTGCCTGTGATGGGCTCATAACTAACTTGTCCCGATTAGAAAAAATAAATAAATAAACTAACTTGTCCCAAACACCCGCATGTGGTCATTAATGCATCAAAAGATAGGTAACTCCACTAAAATGCCGTTATTGTCCATAATAAAACAAAAATTATTCATCATTTATTTTTTTTATCATTATCTCGTCATAAAATGATCAGAATTGATATGATGAGTAGCATTACTCTCATAATAAAGATTGACTACAAATTGATATGACTTTTAAGTAACACGAGTAATGGAGAAGATAATATGTCCTTGTTTTGTTGGACTAAGAGATGTTGATATAAGGTTCTTTGCCAACTAAGCTGATTAGATCTGAATCCTTATTGATTTTGACCAGGCAGAGACACAATATCATCTCAAATCTAGAACGATGTCGTGACCTCACTAACTTGTCCCGATTAGGGGAAAAAAAACTAACTCGTCCCAAACACCTGCATGTGGTCATTAATGCATCAAAAAGATAGGGTTACACATTGGCCAACTTTACCAACCATAAATCTTTAGAGAAAAAAAAAAAAATACAAAAAACAAAACAAAAAAACAAAAACTGATCAACTTCAACAATGCACTCAACAATTAATCCAATATAACTCCCAACCTTAATGACTAAATGAATTTCCAAAAACCACCATTATTAAAAAACAAACGCTACAAATAACTATTTATTAAAAAATACCAACAGAAAGCAATCCAATACTCGTAGAATTACAAAAGCTTCATTTCCAATCCTTCACCGAGATGAGAGCGCACACAGTTTGTATGACAGTGAGCAGCAACAAGAGAATGCCGCCTATGGTGGCAGCACCCCTCCAAGGGGTACTAAAATAATCACGTTTCAACTTAGCCATCGTAATATGAAGATAAGTCCCGTGGTCTTTATAGAATTTGTTCGTTTTTTCAGCAAGATTTCTATAATCGTTGGTCTTCAATGAACAGTCGATAGTTTCTAAGATCTTGTTGAGCACGGTAGCTGGATCGATGCCATGATCTACCCATTTAAAGATCGCCTTTCGAACAAGGAAATTCACATCATACCGACTTGTAATTAATAAACTTAACAGGAAGTAATACTCAGTAATATATGCTTCATCTTCGTGATAGTGAAATTGCTCCAAGGCAATGAGGTTTTGAGCATAAATCTCTGTGTTTTTTTCTAACTGAAAGCTTGGGATTTCCATTGCTCCTTTATGATCATCATATTTTAGTTCAAGCGGTGAGAACTTGGAATTGCTTGGTTTTCTCACCTTAAACTTCAACCCTACCCTATCCAGCTACGTTGCACTATAACCCCAGAGATTGCAAGAAAGTAATTGTCCTGTAACGTCGGTTATATTTATTCGTTCCTTTCTAACCTTTGATTCAGAACAAATTCTATGTCAAAATCCTGCAATTTAGGTGTGAGGGTCGTGAATTGATTTCTTTTTTTTTTTTTTTTTTTCTTTTTTGGGCATATTGGGGTTTTGTTTTAGGAAATGAATACGTGACATGATGAGTAACAACCCCCACAATCTACATCGGATGACCATTTTACAAGCAATTTCTCCACTTCCGCCTGTGATGGGCTCATAACTAACTTGTCTCGATTAGGAAAATAAATAAATAAAAAACTAAGTCGTCCCAAACACCCGCATGTGGTCATTAATGAGATAGGTATAGTCCATTAAAATGACGTTATTGTCCATAATAAAACAAAATATATTTATCATTATTTTTTCATCATTCTCTCGTTATGAAATGATGAGAAAATCATAAAAACTGAGATAAAAGAATAGCATTATTTCGTAATAAAGATTAAAGATCGACTATTAATTGATATGACTTTTCAATAACACGAGTAATGACGAAGATAATATGTCCTTGTTTTGTTGAATTAAGAGATGTTGATGTAAGGTAATTTGCCAACCAAGTTGATTAGGTCAGGATAGTACGTCTCTGCCTTGTCGAAATCAATAACGATTCAGATGTCATGATGTGATATTTTTTGCCAACCTAAGTCTTTAATAGATCAGGTCTACCTAGACGTGACTTGTCATTTTTTTTTTCTTTATGTCAAATTTTCATTAGTGTTATCTTATCGTACGTATTTGCGAATGGATATATTGATTAAAGTATTATCTAACACGAGGTACTAACTAGCAGAGTTTTCTCCCTGCCCAAACAGTTTATTCATATATATAAGCGATGAGTAGTCATTTATTATTTATAAATTAAATGACTAATGGCAAATCGAAAGATCAACTTCATTGGATTATGTAAAAATATATCCACTTTTATTTTTTCTATGTACAATAATTCATCACATTCAGCTTTACCATTAATTCTTCTTGTAATATTTTATTTTAATTCTTTTGATGATGAAAGAGGAAGGAAGTTGCGCTTATAAGTAACAAGGGTGGGATATTACTCTTCGTCTTAATACCATCATCTTTTGAGTGTCATATTTTATCGACTACTTAATTGCACACACTTGAAATCTACTGCATCACTATCATATGTGACTCAGGACAGATTTGGGGCATCAGATAAGACACAAAATTCTTATCCGATCTCATTTCATCTCATCCCATCTTATTTCTAAATATAATTCAAATACAAAATTTTTTTCAATATTGAAAAAAAAAATCTAACTTTTTCAAATTCCTAAAACAAAAGTAATATTATAAACTATATTCTTACAATATTTTAATTTTATAACATTTTTTATTCAATTTTTTCTCTTCTATTTTTCAAAACTTAAAAAATACTCAACTCAAATTTTTTCATTACTATTCACAAACTATATCTTACTACTATTTACAATGGTTAATGTATACATCTTACTTGAGTTAATAGCAAGTTCTTCCCTATAGCCAAACAATTTATTCCTTAGAGCGAGGGGTTAGTCATTTTGCATTTCTATATTAAATGACTAATCAAATGATCAATTCTATTGAATTATGTAAAAAACACACAGTTTTCATTTTTAACACAGTAATTCATCGTATTTAATTTTACTGTTTATTGTCATATATGTTTGAAGTAGGTTTTTTGTTTTATCAACTACTTAATTGGCAGATACTTGAAATCTTCCACATACATCACTATCTGTGATTGAGAATAATAAAATTTAAGATGAATAATAAAATTACTCAAGAAATAAATTTCATTTAAAATATATTGAAAATGGCCTAATTAGTTAAATATTGCAAATGACTTCCTACTATTAAAAGTCTAAAATTTTAATGATAAACTCCACTATATATTTTTTTAATAGGTGTATATAGTTTATATATTCTAAAATTATAAATACCATTCTTTAAAAAAATGAGAGAGAGAGAGAGAGAGAGAGAGAGAGAGAGAGAGAGAGAGAGAGAGAGAGAGAGAGAGAGAGAGAGAGAGAGAGAGACTTTACACGTCATGAGCCGGTATCAAAAGATCTTTTTCTATTAGAAATTTTACTGACATTGCATTCAATTAAACAAAGTCTTTCTATTGACTTTACGGAGTACCGCGCAAGAGGCCGTAGGACATCCACCAACAGCATTAAAGCCAAACGTTGACACCAAATGGAAGTTGGACATTGACACCACGTGTATGCAAAATTTTCATTGATAAGTCACATTAATTTTCACAATTTTGTTGTATACATTAAATATAAAAATCTGACAGATAGAAGTCACAAAAGATCAAAGCATATTTAAAACATGCATGCTAATTGAATGAGCTCGGCAAGCTAGGGAACGTTCGTTATCGAAAATAAAAACTCTTTAATCTTAGGGTGAATCTCACTAATTTTAAAATTGAATGTGTGAAATATATACAATAGAAAACACCCAACTACATGAATAATGGACAAAAATAAATAAATAAATAAAAGCAATTCCATGAGAGGGACAAATGATTGAGAGTTGAGATATTTTCTTGGAATGGATCCTTGGATTCATGCTCTATTGGATCAAACTTTCATATTCGCCTAATTATGAAATCATCACTTATTATAAAAATTTAAGTAGATGGGAAGAGGTACTAGATTTTATAATTATTTATTTTATAACTTAATCCTTCCCTTATATATGGGTAAGACTCTCCCTCAATAGATAACCCAACACGTGAAATATTTAATTTAATTAGATAGAGTTTAGAGTTAAATTTTGAATTCAAGATCTCTGTTATGATATTACGTAAAATCACCACTTATCCTATAAACTGATGGGAATAGATATATTATTATTTATTTTATATTTTAACACTAATTTCATATTAATCTCCATCAGGAATGTTCACCCAGCCCAACCCGAACGTGACCAATTCCGACCCGAACCAAATGCATGGGCTCGCTTCCGTTCTTGTATTTCTGGCCTAAACTCATCAATTACCCGATTACCCGACCGAAGTATTTGCGAAAATACAAAAACGTACAAATCGGTTTAACCGACCCTTTTTTTTCCCTTTTCTTTTTAATTAGAGCTTTACATGTAGTTTCTTATTTACTAACATCATAATTTTTGGAAATGTGACCAATAAACCAAAGCATATATGCTCACAAAAGAGACAAAGATAATGTCATGAGCATCTATTTTAGGAGGTGCGGATAAAGACTTCAGATATTCTGATGTCTTTCGATAAGCTAGATTGGTAAGAAGACCAACTGCAAAAGACTGTATACATGGGACATATTCCTTTTAAAGGATAGGCATGTTGATCCACTATGCACAATGTCCTCAATACCCTTCAGAGGGCCTTCAGTGTTTGCCCCAATGACAAGCTTCCCACCAGATGTGAAGTAATCTTCCACCAGAGATGGTTGAACAAAGTGAGCGGAACCGAGCAAAGAGCTTCTCGAGTTGTTGACCAGGGCACATTCCTTTTTTTATTCATAGATGTCAAATAGAAGATTGAGTACCAATCCATAGATGTCAATATAAATTTGCCTTAACTGAAAAAATGGGATTAAGGGCTAAATTAGTTGTGCTAGTGCCCGGTAACCCAAAAATATATAAGAGAAAGAGAAAAGATATTTACAACCGTAAATCATGTAATTACCACCGCGTAATAGTTTTGAAAAAAGTGAATAAAATATAAGATCCACATAAAAAAAAATTTAATTTTTTAATAGTGGATCACACTATTTTTTAAAGCGATTACGTGACGTTTACGCATGTCACTATTTTATATATGTAGAATTACTCAATTGCATCAATTACATGCCAACAAAAAGACAGAGATTTTCTTGTTTCAGAAACATAACTAGAGACATGTTCTTAGGACACCACTAGGCTACAGTTATAGAAGCCTGTACAAAAACCTAGAGTCCAAAAACCAGAAATTCTGAATCAGAACATAATCGACATACAATATTATCGAGTTCAGCTAAAAGAATGGAAACCAAAGGTCCAAAGAAAATATGAAACATTTCCATGGGATTGCCCAAGTAAGAGACAGATACCTTGAGTGGACATTGACATATATACTCCCAAAAGAGATAGATACCAAAGCATATATACTCACAAAAGACAAAAAAATAATAGAGACACAGAAAAATAGACATTGACATGGCTCATCCAATTAAGGATTTTTCACATGATCCCCTATACACACATGAAAATACCCTATAAACCTTGAAATTCAATGTGTTCAAAGTGGAAGTTGCAGCCTTTGAATTTTCAAATCACACAAATTCTGTAAAATATACATTCCAAAGACAAAATGAAACCTTCGGATACTAAAACAATGAAAAATTTTAACATGGAACAACACCCTGATAGTAAAGCAATATTTACCTAAAAACTCGGTCTTACCCTTCACGGATGCAACCCTTGGAAGATCCATGGGTACCGCATTTACTGGAGTAGAATCCTTCCACGGTCACGTCCTGCGCATATTCTAGAGAGGGAACATTAATTTGGGTCTAGATGAGATTGTATAGATGTTTATCAACTTGTAAAATAACATTATACACAACACATCAAATTATTATTGATGATATTTGATAATAAGAAAGATAAATAATCAACATTGATTATTTTAATTTACATGAGTTTCCAAAAAATCAATAACAATATTTATCGACCCAATACAAGTGATTAAAAGTCATGTAGAATTTTCTTTGCTTCATTCCTTAAGAAAATGAAAGATCTATATTTCTACAAAATGGAAGATTAGAAAGTTTGGAAAAAAGGTTATATGTCCTTAAAGTTGGATACAAGTAAAGCTTATGATTGTGTAGAGTGAGATTTTTTAGAGCCTATTATGAGTACTATGGGGTTTGAGCAGAAATTGATAAACATGATTGTCATGAAGTGTGTAACAATTGTTTCCATCTCTATTTTGATTAATGGAGATCCTAAAGGGCTATTGTTCCTATTAGAGGCTTGAGACAAGGGAATCTCCTTTCCCCTTATTTGCTTTTGCTATGTAGTGAGGGACTAGTTTCTTCGCTAAAAACAACAGAGAATGATCATAAAGTCTCGAGCATAAAGGTGTGCAAATGGGCTCCTCAAATCAATCATCTACTTTTTGTAGATGATAGTGTGATATTTTGTTGAGCAGATCTTGAGGAAAACATAAATGCTCAATTGTTCTAGACAAATATGAGAATGCCTTAGGTCAGAAGATTAATTGAGATAAAACCTCTATAGCTTTTAGTAAGAATATGCAAACTGAAGTGAAAGAAGAAATTATGCATATGTGGGGGGTCAATAGTGCTCAACAATATGAGAAATTCTTAGGTTTACCACCTTTAGTAGGTCGATCCAAAATTAAGGCTTTCTCAGACATAAAACACAATGTTTGGCAAAAATTACAGAATTGGAAGGAACAAATGCTATCTCAAGGTGGTAAGGAAGTACTTATAAAAGCTATAGCCCTCTTCCCAACATATTCTATGAGTTGCTTTTTATTGCCTGGTAACCTATGCCCAAAGTTGGAATCCATGATGGTAAGGTTTTGGTAGGGTCAAAAAAATAATGTGAGAAAGATACACTGGATTAGTTGGGAAAAAATGTGCGATCCCAAATTCAAAGGTGGATTAGGCTTTAAAAAATTGAGAACTTTCATGTGGTTTTGTTAGTCAAATAAGGATGGAGGATTCTGACAAAATTTATAAGGAAAACTATTTCCCAAATGGCCATTTCTTTTATTCTGGTTTGGGAAATAATCCTTTCTATGCACGAGGAGGAATCTGGGAAGCTAATCAGTTACTAATTCAAGGATGTAGATGAAGGGTTGGTGATGGGAAGGCTGCCAAATTATGGAGAGATAATTGGATTCCAGGCCATCAATCCCTACAGATGGAAAGCACAGACACAAGGACAAAGAGTAAAGAAGATACAGTGGATAGCATTATTGACAATAATACAAAATGGTGGAATGTGGAGAAGATAAGAGCTCTATTCAATTCAAATGTAACAGCAGAAATTATCAAAATCATAACCTGTTCTGAAGAGTAGCCAAATAGGTGGATATGGACACAAGAAAAAAGTGGAAAGTTCAGTGTTAGGAGTGTTTATAGATTCATAAGAGAGAAGATAGAACAAAAGCTGCTCAGGGGATTGTTCTACTGTCAGTCAACAACAAGCTTGATGTAAGATGAAAATTCCTAACAAAGTAAAGATATTTGCATGAAAAGCTTGCAAAGAAGGGTTACCCACTCAACACAATCTATGAAAGAAGAATGTGGCTATAGAAGAGACCTATTGTTTCTACAATGAAAGATTAGAAGATCTTCCATATGCATTACTCTATTGTCCTAAAATAAGGGATAACTAGGACATATTTGTCCCTATAATGAGAGAGATGGAAAGGGATTTGAATGTAATGGATGTTGCTATGCTAGTAAAAGAGGATAGCAGGGAAGAAGACCTCATAGTATTCTTCTTAATAGCTTGGAGTTTTTGGTTTAGAAGAAATAAAATGGTGAATGATAAAGTTTGTGTTGAACCAAGACTGGTAATTGAACATACCCTATCACTCCAAAGGATGTACACATATATTAAGTCTCAGCCAAACACCAAGACAAAGACTTACAAAGATATAAAGGATTTTTTAAAGTAAATATGGATGGGGCAATGTTTTGTGATCTACATAGAGTAGGAGTTGGTACTATTCTCAAAGATAATAAATGAGACAATGTCATGGTTGCTAGTAAGGTGGAAAACGAAGTGGCAGATCGAGAAGATATTGAGCTACTTGCGCTAATATGGGCATTCACAAGCTAATAATTGAAAGTGATTGTTGATGGTAAAAGAGTTTCAAGATGTATTAGAATCTTCATCAATGCAGCTAGGGAATTTGTTGAGTGAAACCAAAAAAGTCCTACAATTATTTGAAATGAGGCTGCCCAAGCCTAGCCCAATATGCTTGGAATGTTGAAAATTGAGAGATCTGATAGGATTGTATTCCATACATTATCTCTCAAGATATATAGTCTGATAAATGTCTGTAATGTTTCATTATCAATTATATTAGCTTTTCTATTAAAAAAAACTTTATTTGTTATTATTTTAATACATTTAATATTTTCTTTTGAAGTTTTTTTTTTTTTTTTTTCAAACAAGAGTTATTTGTCTTCTTCATGACGTTTTTAACTATTCATCTCTAACGATTATTTTTTGAAAACTTTAAATTATTTATTTCCCACAAACGATAATGTTTTCAACACCTATAAATTTCTATTAATGATAAAATCATCTTTAAATGATGATAAAAATATAAGGATAATTCTATAGTTACTGCTTATGTATACTGTTTTTCCCTCCCGCTAGACGTGGCATGCCACTAGTTTTATTAATTAAAGAAAAAAGAAACAAAGGCAAAAAACTTCCACCCAATGTCTCTTCCCCGCGGCGCCCCCCGCCCCCCCCCCCCCCGGGCGGTGGGCACCGTAATCCCCAATGCCTCTGTGACTGGCGCACTCTACCTCAGAAAAAAGATAGCGAAAGGTATGTTTGATCCGAACAATCAAACTATTTTTCTCATCCATCCAGCAACTCATTCGCCTTCTCTTTGTATCCACAGACTAGACAAGGCTTCAATAACATCTAAGACGGAACTCAACCAGAGAAGATCATAAAAAAATCAGATAAATAACCAAAATATATGAAACATATTTTAGAAAAGGTCTGATGAAAAATATTGGAAAAGAACATAAAGTTAGATCCTTTCCTTCTAGTATATATCTACATTTGTAGTTCTTCCTCTCCGGTCAGATCTCCTTCATCCATAAAGCCTCTAATCATAGCGCCTCTTGCCCCTTAGTGAGTTTTTTTTTTAAATATTTTTTTGCTTCTTTTCCTTCTTTCTCTATTATTATTATTGATTTTAATTTTGTTAGGTTGAGAACCCGGGCATTTGCTCATGAAACCGAGGCGTTGGACCAATTTTTGGGACTTGAGAATACACAGCCGAGATTGATTATTTGAGTTGGAATGGAAGATTCGGGAATGGAAAGCTCGAAGCTGAGGTTCTCCCAATGCAGGAGAAAATGCTACGGAGTGGAGAGTGGAGTTAGGATTTATTTTATGGGAGAAAAGAACAAAAGGAAACGAAGCCGACTGATCAAAAAGAAATTTTGATTTAGGATGGAAGATTCAGGGATGGAAGGGCATAGGAATAGGCTACGAAGTGGAGTGTTTTTTAAAGAAGAACAAAAAGAAACGAAGATGACTGATTTAAAATTTTATTTTTAATATTTAAAATTGATGCCACAGGGAATGCCATGTCAAGCGGAAGCAGGCAATGGGAGCACCAAGCGGTGGGCATAGCATTTTTCAAAATGTAAATAACCGTAGAAAATTAAATTGTAAAGTAGTTTAGAAAAAGATAAAACAACTATTATCACATTGTAGGGGGGAAAAAAACATTTAAAAGAAGCAGAGAAGAAAATACAGAACGTAGCGCGCATGAATCCCACCGATTCTCTATTCTTTATTCTTACTTGTAAAGGTAGTGTTTTTAAATGAGTTTCTGAATTTTTTTTTAAAATAATTTTAAAAAATACACACAAAATTAAAAAAAATACATTTTACGTGTAATAGTACTTTGCGATAGAAAGTCTCGAGATCACCTTCCGGTGAACCTAGCAGTCTCCGTTTAAGAACAGGACTGCATCGAAGTCAAATTTGTTCCTCAAAATACACAGCCAGATGCAGAAAGATTTTAACGCGTTCTCTCCAAATTTTGGCTAAAAAGTCTTCGGCGGCGGACATTGCGGGCCGAACGCATTTAATTTAATTTAGTTCGCAAACTGTAAACTGTAATTAAATTAAGAATCATCACGAATGTACGAGATTACAGACAAAAGTGTGTGCGTTAATTTATTTGGAAAGGATACTGGGTACGTACATTATCTCATCTCCATGAGGGGTGGTACGAGTAACCGAGGGGCAAGCTTTAAATAAACAAGCTTTAATCTCAGAAGTACTTGAGCGATAGGACAGAGCATAGAGATTGCACGAAAGTGAACAACAACAAAAGAAAAGCGGATATGGCAGAAGCACCATCAAAGGCGAGCTAAATAAAGCACGTCTCCAGGTGAGCTTTGATTGATTAGCATAGAATCCGTTCAAATTTTGAGCCATCTTTTGATAATGAGAGTTCATTCGTGAATAGAAACTCTTTTCAGACGGCTTGTTGATCATGGAAGTTGCCACGACGCCATCTAGCCAATTAGCAATGACCTGCTCCCGTACAAGTAAATCCATGTCTTCACCTGTTTTGATAAGGAAACTTAACAGGATATAGTAATCAGTAATATATGCATCTTCAGGAAATTGGCATTCCTCCAAGGCGACGAGGTTTCGAGCATAAATCTCCGTGGTAATGTCTAACTGAAAGCATGGGATTTCCAGCACTCCGTCTGCATATTTTAGTTCGAGCGGTGAGCAAATATTGCTTGAATTGCTCGTGATCTTCTTAAACTTCAATCCTACCTCAGCCAGCTGGGTTGCACTGTACATTTCCTTTATGGTTACTTCAGAACTTCTTTTCGGTCGCCTTTCGCAAGGAGGCAAGCAAAAGTTTCTGAGCAAGTCAGTGAAGTGCAATACTATTATTCCCGACGACAAAAAATCACGAGGCTTGTATCCTTGAACGTTAAAATAGTCAAACTGCGAAAAGCTAAGGTCAATGAATGGGGGGTATATTGAGGGAGATGGAAATGCAGTGTCATAGATTTTCTCAATAATAGAGAAAGGAAGCTGATTTTCAAGTAATATCAAGTCCAACTGCACCTTACTACTCAGCCAAGAAGTTAATATTCTACGGTCGTACTTGCTCCAGATTTTCGACCAGTTTTTCAAGAAAAACTCGATAATGAAGCTGGCATCAACCAGGATCATTTTCACAAAATCATCACTGCCAAGTGTTATAGTCTCTGAATAACATTCCCGAACACTTTCTTCTGCACCCTTTATAGTGCTTACTAAATCTTCCAAGTTTATGTTGGCTCGGTCTCTGAAACTCTTGAGATATCTCAATTTAAATTCTTCCATGGACTGCAATTTTGGGTCATTACGATGAAATGGCCCAATTGATATTACCTGAGGAGTATAAGCTTGTTCGTACGATTGGCGAATGGGATCTGAAACCTTGTAGATACAATGTCCAGGTGATTCTGGGAATGGCTTAAGCTTTCTAACATACCTGCGATTTCGTCAGACAATTGTTTACCCCCTTGTTCATGATTTTTTATGAATGAAGCATTCGCATCCTGTTCATGATCATCAAAACCTGCTGATATTTCTCCTGCCATCTATATATCGAGTTGCTATTCTGAATTAACTACCTGCTGACAAACTTAAGATACATCATCACTATATAGATCATGAATATCAGAAGAGCTAGCCAGCTAGAACGTTGATCGATGTACATAAAAGAAACAAAGAATGCAATAAAATAAATCTTGGAATAAGAGGAAGAGACAACCTGAACCTGGTACAACAGAAATCCAAGCTTAATGCGCATGCACTCAGATCATAAAGCACAAATTAAAGTGCTTTCCAGACTTTGGAAATGAAATGCACGCACATCTTTTAATTAATGTGCGACTCTTCAACAATAATAGAGTAACGGGCTATGTATAGAGAAACAACTTCTCGCCCACCGCGTTCCATATCAGGTCTTATTAGATAGTACGTATATTTTATAAATAAATAAATAAAGGTTTGTTTTATAATTTAATAAATTAATTATATCAGGGTAGCTACATTCATTTACAAGATCTCTTGGTAAATATTCAACTATTTTACAACCTCTGCCTAACACTCCATGGCTGGTCTGTGGTGATTTCAATGAAATAACCTGTCAAGATGAAAAAATGGGAGGTCCTCTCAGGCCTTATAACCAAATGGAGAATTTCAGAGAAGTTTTAGATTTTTGCTCTTTGAAGATAATTTTGACTGTAGGACCTAAGTACACCTGGTCCAATAACAGAAGAGGTCCATATTTCACTAAGGAATAGCTAGACCGAGGGTTAGCAAACCCAGCTTGGTCTCAGAGGATCAAAGAGGCATGTTGTGTTGTCTCTCCTGCAGTGAAGTCAGATCATTTACCTATACATATTGCCCTTTCAAGCAAGAGGCACCAGAGTAGCTCCCCTTCTAAGTTGTTCAGATTCGAAGCAGCCTGGACACTTAAGGAGGGGTGTGATGCTACCATAAAGAAGGCTTGGGGGAGACAAGGTTGGGGAGAGGACCAAGTTCCAGTAGTGGTAAGGAGATTGAGAAGTTGCAGCTCAGAGTTAAAGAAATTGGATGCTAATGAAAATAGGAGTGTACCTGCTGAGATTAAACAGAAAATGTTAACCCTGAGTAAGTTACAAGAAGAGGGAAAAGGGGAGCATGTGGACTTAATGCTAAGTTTGCAAAATGAGATTGAACAATCCCTTGAAGAGGAAGATCTAAAGTGGAAGCAGAGGGCTAAGCAGCACTGGCTCAAAATGGGTGATCAGAACACCAAATTTTATCATCAACATGCCACCCAGAGAAGGAAAACAAATAGGATTAACCAAGTAATGGATGGGCAGGGATCATTGATCACTGATAAACAACAGATTGGTTCCATTTTTTTAGATTTCTTCTGTGACCTTTTTACCACATCTAATCAAACAGGCATTGATGAATGCGTTAAGGATGTGCCCCTCATAATTACTGGTGAGATGAACGAACATTTAGGGAAGGAGTTCACAGCAAAAGAAGTCAAGGTGGCTGTGTTCCATATGAATGGCCTTGGCTCTCCAGCTCCAGATGGATTCCCAGCCTTATTCAATCCAACAAACTGGAATATAGTGGGAGAAGAGGTTACAAGGTTTGCCCTCAACATTCTGAACAAAGATTGCTCTTTGGAGGGGAGCAATGACACTTTCATCACACTCATCCCAAAGATCAAAGGGGCCAAGAGAGTTTCAGATTTCAGACCAATTAGTTTGTGTAATGTGTTATACAAAATAGTAGCAAAAGTAGTATCAAATAGACTTAAAGCTGTTTTGCCTAACATTATTTACCAAAGTCAAAGTGCTTTTGTACCAGGTAGAGCCATCACAGACAACATTCTGGTGGCCTATGAAACTCTTCATTCAATGACAACCAGGATGCAAGGGAAATCAGGCTACATGGCTTTCAAACTAGACATGAGCAAGGCATACAATCGTGTGGAATGGAGCTTTTTGACAGCAGTAATGAGCAAGTTGGGTTTCAGTAACAGTTGGGTCTCCCTGATCATGAAATTTATCTCCTCAGTTTCCTACTCTATCCTACTAAATGGTGAGCCACAAGGCTTCTTCATGCCCACTTGAGGATTAAGGCAAGGGGACCCCCTCTCCCCTTACGTTTTTATCCTCTGTGCAGAAGCTTTGTCATGCCTCTTACTCAAGGTAGAAAGGGAAGGAAGCATCTCGAGTGTGCCAGTGGGCAGCGGTCCTGTCAAAGTAAACCACCTCTTTTTTGCTGATGATAGCTTAATATTCTGCAAAGCCAACTCCCTTGAGTGGAGTAGACTAATGAGGATTCTAACCCAAAATGAACTTGCATCTGGCCAGAAGCTCAACAAGGAAAAGTCCTCAATCTATTTCAGCAAGAACACACCATCAGAGAACAAGGGCACCATCCTGAAGATAGCTGGAGTCAATGCAATAGGCTCCTTTGAGAAGTACCTCGGCTTTCCCACCATGGTGGGGAGAACCAAGATTGCATCCTTCCACAACTTAATTGACAGAGTTTGGACACGAGTGACAAATTGGAAAACTAACTCTTTGTCAATAGCTGGAAAAGAGATTCTAGTTAAATCAGTCCTACAAGCTATCCCTACCTACACCATAGGGGTTTTCCTCCTTCCTCAATCTATAATAAATAGACTAGACCAGCTCCTAAGAAACTTTTGGTGGGGGTTTAATGAAGGAAGAGCCAAAATCCAGTGGGTCAAGTGGGATAAACTCAGCAAGCCTAAACTTCAAGGAGGAATGGGATTTAGGAATTTCAAGAGCTTCAACCTGGCCCTACTTGCTAAACAAGGGTGGAACCTCCTCACAAAACCTGACTCTCTTCCAGCTCAGATCATCAAACAGAAGTATTTTGCAAAAGGAAGCCTTTTGAAAGCTAACATGGGACTCAGACCTTCACTTGCCTGGAGGAGTCTAAAAGCTGGCCTGAACCTTCTGAAGGAAGGTCTCACATGGAGGGTTGGGAATGGGGCACAAGTCAAAATATGGGAGGATAGGTGGCTGCCAAGACCTTATATTCTGACCTCTAACAATGGCAGGAATCCAGTACAAGATGTCACTCGGGTGGAAGACTTAATTGACCCTACTCTAAGGAGATGGGATGTCAGTTTGCTAGCCAGCCTCTTCTCACAGGAGTGTGTGGAGACTATAAGAACCATCCCCATCAGTCTAGGCCACAGGGAGGATCGATTGAGCTGGGAGTGCACCTCAAATGGTATGTTCACTGTCAGGAGTGCATACCACCTCCATCGTGACTTACAACCCAGCTAAGAGAGTGGCCCCTCAACTAGTCTCACCAAGGAGGGTTTCTGGAAATCTCTGTGGAGGATGCAAGTGCCGAATGGGATAAGGATGTTCCTGTGGAAAGCATGCACTGAGGCACTACCCACTTTCAGTAATTTAAAGAAGAGGAAAATAAAAGAAGTCTACTTATGCCCGATTTGTCTTCTTGAGGAGGAAACAGCAGGTCATGTGTTGTGGAGTTGTGGTGCTGCCCAGGATGTGTGGGGGCAAGCCAGCAGGCCACTACAAAAGCTGTCTTTGAGTGGAAATTCTTTCAAGTCCATCTGGGAGCAAATGATAGAAAAGCTAGCTCAGAAGGAGCTGGAGGCAGCAGGCTCGATAGCCAAACTAATTTGGGCTAGGAGGAATGATTTCATGTATGGGAAGAATCTTAAACACCCAAGCTCCATCATCCAAAGGTCTCAAACTGAATTGAGTTGCTTCAGAGTAGTAAAAGCAAAGGCCCCCCAAAGTCTGGCCAGTCCTACCTCCTCACCTCAAACTTGGAAGAAACCACCCGAGGGGAATTACAAGTTGAACTGGGATGCATCTGTCAATACCACAGAAGGTCTGGTTGGAGTTGGAGCCATTATTAGAGACAGCTGTGGAAGAGTCATGGGAACACTTAGAGCTCGAAGGGAAGTCACTCTATCTCTTTATGCTACAGAGGCGTATGCATTGATGATGGCTGTCCTGTTTTGTAAAGAGTCTGGGATCAATGAGATTATACTGGAAGGAGACTCTCTTCAGGTAGTTAAAAAACTCAGGGATCAAGAGGAAGATAGGAGCATAGGGGGGCTTATAATTGAGGACACAATATCTATTTTGAGGTCCTTTGTTGCTTGGAGTGTATGTCATACTAAAAGGGATGCTAATGAGGTAGCACATGTGCTGGCCAAGAATGCCCTTTTGAGTGAATTTGATCATTATGATCTAGAAGATATTCCTTATTGTATTAAGCAAGTTGTTGCTAGTGATGCTTATAACCTATGACTTAATCCAATGAAGTTGTTTCTTCTAAAAAAAAAAAAAAAAAATTCGCCGAGAGTTTTATTTCTTTATTTACCGATATATGAATAGAGTTTAAAACCCGATTGAATATAAATTTGTTTGTGTTTTTTTTTTCCCAGTTCTGTTACGCTCAGACAACTTCACTCACAATCTGCAAAAACACTACTGACGTGGTCAGCGCTTGTCTTATTAAAAAACAAAAAAGGGAAAAAGCTTCTATGCCCACAACGGTGGTCAAAATTTAATTTAATTTTATTTTTAACTTAGTGATTAAAGAAATGATTTTAAGTGTATTAATGTATTTTTTTATTTTTTAAAAATATTTAAATATATTAAAAAATGTGAAAAGAAAAAGGAAAAAAATGTTGGGTGGCACGCCCAACGGTAAACGTTGGGCGGCATAGTAGCCTAATAAAAAAAATTGATTAAAAACACCACGACGAAGAACAAAAGGGAATGACGGACTAACTCTCCAATCTCCATACAAAAACGTCTCCCCCATTTTCGCACTTGACGAACTCGAGTTGGCGGCTCTCTATTCCTCTGCGTCTTTTGCCTGCAGTTTGGCTGCTCTCCACCGCCACCAATGTCTCTCTGTTCTGGGTTGGCTTTCAGCCACTCTCTTCCGCCACACACATCAGATCCTGGCTGCCGTCCTCTGCCACACACATCTCTCTCTCAGATCCTGGCTTTCAGCCGCTCTTCTCTGCCACCGACGTGAACTTTGTCATCATTATGGCACGACAGCTCCCCACTCCTCAGCGTTGTCTGATCTAGTTGGTAAGGAAGATATTTTTGGTAGTCTTGGGTTTATTTCTTGACATTGTTTCTAGGCTGTAGATTGGAACATAAATAACAACTTCAAGTCTGAATTGGTTTCTAGGCTGACCAGCTAGTTTCAATTAATGCAACTTTGAAAGGGAGGAGATAAAGCGCATCAAATCTGCTAACCCTGAGATACCACATCGAGAAGCTTTTAGCACGGCAACAAAAAATGTAAGTTGATTTTCATCAGTACCACTCATTTTTCATTGAAGGGTTTATATGGAAAAAACAACCATGGATGATTAATGGTGGATGATGGATGGTGGGTGTGGATGTTTATTGTAGTGATTAGTTGGATGTGGATAATGGATGATGGGAATACTTGTAACAATAGGACTTTCTTTTTATTTTTTATTTTTTATTTTTTAAAGCATGTTAGCATGTTACTTGCTTTTAGTTAGTTGTATTTTCTAACATTTCTGTTATAATTAAAAGTGAATTATTTAGTTTAGAGTGTAATTTTTGAAAAAATTGAAATTTGAAAGCCCACACAATTCTTTTTTAAAAAAAAAAAAGTGGGCCAAATATGAAGTTAAAAAAGATTATAAAAAAAAAATCCAAAATCCGTTTCCACTCCGACAAGTCAGAGGTCGGATTTGACCTCCAACAAAGTCAGAGTTAGAGGTTGAGCCCTCCAACTCCAACTTGGTTGATGCTCAGCTTTAAATTAATGAGAAGGCTTTCATGTCGAAGGTAGTTTCAATCAGTCCATTTCACCGCAACATGATGCAACTGCAAGAAATGGAAAATAATAAGCTATGGTATTTGAAATGCCTCCTAAATCGAACAAGAACTACAGAATTGAAGAGATTGGTAGAAGCCATAAAAAGCATTAAGCAGGATTGCTGTAAATTCTATTCAGAAGTGGGTGATATTAGAAGAGACAAATTCATAGAGATGATGGTGATTGATGGCTGCCTTATCCTTGAACTCCTCTGTAGATGTATGAACAACCTATCATTAATACAAGCAGAGGATGATCCCGTGTTCAAAATGCTAGGGATGCCTAGGAAAAAAATAGCCACCTTAATTCTATTAGAGAATCAAATTCCTTGGTGCGTGCTCAACTGTTTGTGCAACCTCATGCCCTCCTTAAAAACTACTCATCCAAGCTACTCCCGACTTGATGGACTTGTTTCCCGTATTTTTTCTGTTGGAGTATACACTGTGCCCGCCCTTGGAGTGCGATGTTGAGTCCAACCATTTACTTGATCACCTCTGAAACTATTTAGTTCGATCATGCACTATAGAAGTACAGCTACCGCAAGGGATAATTTCCCCACCACTAGGATCTCGGATCCAAATTTCGTCAGTGACCGAGCTTTTAGAATTTGGAGTTCGTTTTAAAACGAGACTTCCACAGAGATAGCTTCATCCTCAATATAAAGTTTGAAAATGGTGCGATAACAATGCCATCAATAGATTTCAAGCAGAACACAAAAACTTTGTTTAGAAACCTCATTGCATTTGAGCATTGTTCTCCTAGTAAGGGCTATGAAATCACATCTTATGCTGCGCTCTTTTTTTCTTTTTTGAATCAAAGCTATCTGTATTTATCTGTAATTAATGTGATTGATACATTCCTTATCCTTTGATATACTTTCTGAAATACAACATGGTATATCTTCCATCCAAACTATTTCAAACTCTAAACTAAGAGCCTTCTTTGCTAAAATGTGAGCCACTTCATTTGAGTTCCTGTTAACAAATTGCACCTTCCAATTTTTGTACTGCAGCAGCATCTGCTTTGCATCTTGTACTATGCTTCCATAAACATGGTAGTCTTCACTTTCCTCATTTACAGCCTTCACAATGGTATGTGCATCGCCTTCAAAGACCACTCTGTTAAGGCCAAGATCTCTGCTCAGTTCCATAACTTTCCAGAGGGCCATGCATTATGTTGCAGCTGGTTGCTGCACGTACTTCTTCTGATCACAACAAGCTGTTAAGAGTTCTCCACACCCATACCTTATAACTACCCCTATCCTTATTTTTCTTTGTTTCTGGTTAATAGCTACATCCCAATTAGCCTTTACATAGCCCTCACTTAGTTTCTTCCACCTTCGTTGCCTTTCTATAGAGTTGTTGGATTGCTTTTTGAGAACCATGTTTTGAGCCATCTGGAAGTCCCTTATTTCATCCCTTGCTGCATTGATCACCTGTCCATGGTTTTTGAAATCGTTTTCAAACACAAACTAATTTCTTCTCAGTCCTAATCCCTTCATAATCATAGCCACCTTCTCCATTTCCTTTTTAGTCAGCTTCTACATCATTCTTTCTATCAAAACTTGCAGGTTGTCTTCATTAGTGCTCCATTTTTTTTAATTCTATCCAGATAATCAAGCCACACATCATTAGTAGCAGAACACTGCCATAGCACGTGCATGGTAGATTCCACTTCATTTTTGCATATTGGACACAAGTCACTGGCCACTAACTTCTTAGACATCAAATTACTCCTTGTGGCAAGGTAATGGTTCCCAGCTTTCCATAAAAGCAAATTTACTTTCTCTGGAATGTTTAGCTCCCAGATCCTAACCCACCTTTGATTATCATCATACTCCTTCGATGTTTCCCCTTTTAATCTTTCTTTCTCTCCATCTCTAGGTAGTATGCACTTCTCACAGAGAACATTCCCTTCTGAGAAGGTCCCCACACCATTTAATCACCAAAGTTCAGTTTGATCAAAGGTAAAATCAGAATTTTTTCCACCTCCTCCTCCCCAAATATATCATTTATCAAAGTCTCATTCAATTCCCTACCTTCTTGCAAAATTAGTTCCTCCACCTTGGCATCCTCGTGCAGCCTCGATATAGGAGCCTGGACACAAAAGGAGGATGGGGCTGTAAGCCATTTGTCTTCCCATACTTTAATACTTCTACTATCCCCGACCCTCCATCTTATCCCTTCTTTTAATAACTCTCATGCCTTCCACATGCTCTTTCAAATCAAAGAGGATCTGCCATTCAGTTTAGCATTCAAGAAGGAAGAATTTCGAAAGTACTTATGTTTATAAATCAGAGCTACTAAGCTGTCAAGATTATGCATTAACCTCCACCCTTACTTTGCAAGCAAGGCCAGGTTAAAACACTCCACATTCCTGAATCTGAGAGCACCTTTCTATTTTTGTTGCCCCAGTCTTTCCCAGCTGCACCAGTGCACCTCTTTCTTGGTAATTTGGTTTCCCCACCAAAACTTAGCAGGTATGTAGTTTAGTTCCTTACAAAGTCTTTTTGGGAGCAAAAAGACACTCATAGCGTCGGTTGGAACAACTTGAAGTATAGCCTTAATGAGCACCTCCTTCCCTGCTGTTGACAAAAATGAATTCTTCTAGTTATTGACCTTCCTCCACACTCTTCCTTTATTCCTCTAAATGTTTGGTACTTGGGTCTTCCCAACACAGGGAGCAACCTCATATATTTTCATAAGACCCAACCATCACTTCCTCACTAGCATCCCTTATGTTAATCTTGTCAACCAAGTTGGTATTTGAGCTATAGAAAATAGTAGATTTTTCTTTATTCATGACTTCCCAAAAGCTACCTCGTAAACCTGTAACATAGATTGAACCTTCTATCATTCATCCACTTTGGCCCTCCCAAATAGAACACAATCATCTACAAACAACAAATGATTCACTCAACAATCCCCCTAGCCACATTCACCCCCATTGTGTCCCTTTGCAAGTCAAAAAAATTTAGAAGAGTAGAGAGACCTTCTGCACAGAGAATAAAAAGATAAGGGGACAGTGGGTCTCCTTGTCTTAATCCTCTTGAAGGATGAAATAAAGGGCCAAGCTGACCATTGATAAGAACTGAGTAGGTTACTGAACTTACATACCTCAAAATCAGCTCAGTCCATCAAGAACAAAGACCCAACTTTTTCATGATAGATTCAAGAAAAAACCATTCTATCCTATCATAAACTTTTGACATGTCTAATTTAATAGCCATGCTACTGTCTCTCCCCCTTTTTTTGCCTTCATCGAATGTAACAGCTCATATGCAATCATAATATTATCAGTTATCAATCTCCTATGAATGAAAGCACTCTGGTTAAGAGATATGATGACATCCACAATTTTTTTCAATCTATTAGCTAGCACATTAGACATAATCTTGTAAGCCACATTACATAAACTAATGGGCTTGTATTCACTAACCCTAGAAGGACTTCTCACTTTAGGAATAAGGACAATGAAAGTATGATTAATAGGGGATCAAAGGGATTACCATTTAGCCAAGAGAGCACAACTTTGCATGCTTCATCACCAATTATGTGCCAATGCTTTTGGTAAAAGCAAGCACAAAATCCATCTGGCTGAAGGGCTTGGAAAGACCTTCATTCATCTTCATTGTAACACAAGGTTCTAATCTCATCCAGCAGTGTTCAACTACTACATGGCCATGCATGCTTAGTAGAGGTAAATAACCTTCCAAAATAATCATTAAAAGCACCTTCCACGTCCTCTCCTTTCAACCAGATTCTGCCTTGTTCATCCCTTACCTCACATATCTTGTTTTTGGCTCTTCTTTGGTTGGCATAGATGTGGAAAAATTTAGTATTCTTATCCCCTAGCTGATACCAATTCTGTTTGGCCCTTTGCGTCCACATTAAGTCTTCCCTCTATAAGATTCTCCCCACCTCCCTTTGAATATTTCTTATTTCATCCACGTTGTTGTTGCTTTCATCCATCTGTAGTCTCTTCAACAACTTAGTCTTTTCTTCCAATTCCCTCGCCCTACCTGCTCCATTCTGTTTGCACCATCTAACCAGTACCTTCTTGCTTTCTTCTAGGTTGTTTTTAGGTTGGATACCCCCCTTCCCTTGCATCTCCCTTATTCCATGCCATTTTTAAAACCTCAGGACACCCCTCCTCTAAAGCCCAACTGGCCTCGTATCTGAACACTCTCCTCCTTCTTCCCTCCCTTTCAAAAAACTGATTCATACACAATAATAGTGGTCTGTGGTCAGAGCATCTAGCTGCCAGTACCTCCAACCAACCCTCTTAAAACAAGCTCTTACACTTTGAGTTCACAGCTACCCTATCAAGTTTCTTTGGTGAAAGTTTCATCAGCATGTTTGTTACTTCACGTGTACTTATTACCTCTCCAACCTAAATCATAAAGGCCTCCATCCTCCATACCAGCTCTAAAAACTGCAATTTCACTTTCTTAGGCCTCCCTCCCACTTCTTCAACATATGACACCACTTCATTAAAATCAACAATCACACACCATCCCACATTCCCAGTAGGTTTGAGAGATGATAAAAACCTCCAAGAGGAAGCTCTCTTACTTGCATCTCATTTCCCATAATAACCTGTTAATAGCCATCTTTCCCTACCTCCCTCATATGTGATCCATATGCTGATGTGCCTTTGGGAATAGTTGGCCACTTCACCAATTACATTATGATCCCAAAATAAAATCAATCCCCCATTCCTACCTACAGGTTCCACCACAAAAAATCCCTCACACTTAAGCCTTTTTATCATTCTTTAACATGTCCTTGTATTCATCTTAGTTTCCATTAAGAAAACTATGTTGGGATTCTTATCCTTTACCATATGGTAAAGGTCCTAAATTGTCCAAGGGTGTCCGAGCCATTAACAATCTCAACTACGTGTTTTCATTGTATTAGGTCGGGCTATTCAACAGTCACCACCATCCCATTTTCGAACCTTCTCCACCCTTACAGCATAGTTTTTTAACAAGTTTCCCCTCATTTTCCTCCCTTCCCTCTTCCTCTTTGGTCCATTTTCTTTTTTTCCTCTGGTTACCCAATACACCCTGCCCCTCCTGTTTCCCCACCTCCCTAGCTCTCCTCTTCCAATGACCCCTCCTCTTCCTAAGTTCTTTCAATATGTCTGTATCAGGGATCCAGTTTGATGTTGAGGAAAAAAGCATCTTTTGTAAAGACAAAGTGAAGGATCTGCAACATGCCCTTTTACATTGTCATAGTATTCAAGTTTGCTGGTCTAAACATTTGCCTATGGTTCAGAACATGGATCAATCCTTGCCATTCAGGGAAGTAGCACTGAGCATAAAGGAAAATGGCACAGTTGATGAATTTACCACGTTTGTACTGATTGCATGGGATCTTTGGTTCAGAAGAAACAAGATGTTAAATGAGAAATAGTGCATGGATCCTGTCCAGGTGGTTAACTTTGTGTTTTCACTGAAGAAGGTGCCTCAGATTAGCAGACAGAATCAAAATCCTAAGCAACAACAAAGGTATCGACGGCTTACACCTCCTATTGCACAATACAAACTAAATGTTGATGGTGCTTTGTTCTATGATCAAAAGAAGGCTAGAGTAGGAATCATTCTCAGAGATTCAAGTGAGAATGTAGTGCTAGTAGCTAGTAAAAAGGAAGAAGAAATCTATGATCCATTTACTATCGAAATCCTAGCCATGTTTAGAGGATTGCATATCTGTGCAAATATGGGAATACAAAATCTCATCCTTGAGAATGATTGTTTGTTGATAATATATGAGATTCTAAAAAGCAATGACTCTTTTGTGGCCCAATGAGTGCTAGTGTAGGAGACTAGAAGATTAATGCAATTGTTTTAGAATTGTACTACTCAACACATCAATCACTTTGATAATGAGGCTACTCATAGGTTAGCTAGACATGCTCGGAATGTTGAAGATATAGAGATGTGGTGAGATGGTATTCCCTCTCATATTTCCCAAGCCATATGGCTTGACAAACATTCTGTGTAATGTTCTTATATTAATATGAAGTTAATTTTTTTCTTATAAAAAAATTCATAATCTTAAAAATTAAATGAATTTAAAAAATTCACCATGGAAGACATTAAACAAAAACATTACAAATTATAATTCTATTTATTAAAAAATACTAACAAGTACAAATAACAATTTTCTATTTAACTAAAACAAATAAGGAAAATGCTTGCTTGCTTGCTTCTAAGATTTTATTATTAGTGCATTTTATTTTTTATTATTTTTAATATTTTAAAAAATTATTACTAGTAAATTAACCTTGCATGCAGTACGGTACATGTCCTTTTTCTTTTTCCTCTTCGTCGTGAACTAGTCGTTTTACTTTTTTCTTTTAACCTTTACTCTTTTGTCTTTTGAGCTGGCCCGGTTAGGTATGTACGATAAATTTGTAAGATATGGAGAAAGTAAAATGCTTGGTTCCAGTTGTACTCCATATAATGTGCCATCGCCTTTGGTGGGTTTTTTTAATGGTCCCATTGCTTCTTTTAAGCTAAAGTAAGGTGAAGATATCTTTATCTTTCGTGGAACACCAGGACATTATTTTTTTATTTTAGTATATTTGAAGAGTGGGTTTTGAACTCAGTCTTAGCACTCTTATTGAAATATTTAAATATAAAAATATTTTACTTTTTAATTATTAAAATAATATATTTGTTTTATTATTTTTTTATAAGGCTCTCTTCTCTCAATCTATATCTATAAACTTTTCTCAGTTTCTTTAAATTAAATATTAAAACATGATAAAATAAAATAAATTAAAAATTAAAAAATTAAATATTTTTTAAATTATTAATTACTCATTAATATATAATAAATAAATAAGTAATCTAATATGAAGATGTAATGTGAATAGTAAAAATCAAATTCATCTTATATTATTTTATTATTATATAATAAAAAATAACTATTTCAATATAGATATTTATGTAAATGAAATAGTTAAAATTTAAATTTATTTTATATTCATCAAAAGTATTATTTACATGCATATAATCCAATAACAATGCTATATTTTTTAGGTTGGAATTATGCCAATCAAGCTATACATCTTTGGCACATCAGGACGTTATGATTCTATCATATATCATTAAAATTCTTTTTGAGTTTTTATTTAAACTTGAAGACTTTTGAAAAAATAAATTAAAAATAGAACTTACAATAATTATCGTGCTTAGAGATCAACACCACCACCAACTATCGTCGGTGTAATAATTGAAGAGACATTACATTGTGAGGATAGAAATACAAAAAAGCTACTCAACCTCCGGTTTTGAAAACGCACTCCGCACTCCTTACGTGGCGAACCCGGTCCGGAGCCACGTCACGGTTTTTTCACCCAATTTGAAATCAGTCAGTCGAACCAGCGTCATTCTCCTCAGGTCATCTCCGAAAGCTTCTCTCCCTTAGTCCTCCTCCCTCTCACGACGTCGTTCGGCTCTCCCTCAGACCATCTCCTCAGACCACCTCCGATCCCTTCCTCAACTCCTCCCTCTCAGTCGACGACTTCTTCTTCTTCTATCTGACCCCTTCTTTCTTTCTCACCCGAACCCTAGAAAATTTCTTCTCCGGCTAGAACCACGAATGCACGCCTAGAAAATTTCTTTGGGTTATAGAAAATTTCTTCTTCTTCTCCCTCTCCCTCTCTCACCCCTTCTCTTCTCTCTCACCGATCTCTCACGAGTCTCACCCGCTCTCTTCTCTCTCACCCTGCACTCCCTTTCACCCATTCTTTCCGAAAGCCCCAAGCCGGTGGACCGATTCGTCGAAGGTACGTTTTTTGGTTGTTTTTTCAATTCGCATTGCCAAATTGCTGTCTCCACCGTACATGCCTACATAGGATCCCAATGTTAAGTAAAAATATGTCTGGTAAGCTGGATTGAAATGGGTAGGTCTGCTCATTTGTTTGGTTTTGTATAAAATGGGTTGACTTGATGTTCTGAGAGAATGTTAGGAAATTTTTGTTAATTTCTTCACATTGTGTTTGTTTTTTTTGGGAATTTTTTCTCATGTAATTTTTCTGTTTCGATGTAGACTTTTTCTCATGTAATTTTTCTGTTATGCTACGTGTTGTGTTGCTTTATGTGGATATAATATTGCATTTCTGGAAGTAAGGTTGGCAACATCTTAGGAGTATTTTGTGGCCTTGCCAATATACATGTGTTGTGAATTTGGGAGTTGGTGTGGGTTTGGAGTAGAAATTTTGACCTATGCCATTCCTGAGATAAATCATGTCTACAACTGCAGGTGAGGCAGGGCCTATATTTGGAGCATATATTTGTTTCTTGTTTACTGATCTGAAATTAGTTTTGGTCTGTTGTAAAGTGGAGGTCATGTAATTTGTCAGTATGATCTGGTGGCATCTGCATCTGAGATTCTTCCAACTAGAATCCCTTGTATACAACTAGAATCCCTTGAATGTTTCTACCCGTGAGTTTGTTTGGTTTACTGTTGCCTTTTTTGGTTATAGATTTTTTGGTTTGGTTTATCCTATAAATGTAATACAAGATTCTTCAATGTTTTTAATATTTTTTACTTCCTTTCCTCTGAAGTTCCTATATTTGCTAGTGTTTTGGTATAGTAATGTTAGAAGTCCTGGAATTAATGCTTTGTGTTGATATCAGGAATTGATCCTGGAATTCCAGCCGAGTAGAAAATTTTTAACTAGTTTTGAGGTTAAGTTCTTATATTTATATTTTATAGTGTGGGTTTGAGGTATATGTTTGTGGACAACCCTGTTATAATAGGGAAGTCAACAAACGTATTACTACCCTGCTGCCCCATTCTGTATTTGGGGATGAATGTTTGTATTGCTAAACCAAAAAACATCGTTCTTATTCACATCTGAATTTTTCATGATATTGTTGGTATTCGGTTCTATATAACTTTCTAATTTTTTTTTTTTGGTATGCGAAAGTAGGAATGGAGTAAGGTTGGCAATGGCATATGCTTTGATTCCCAGAATGCAATACAATTACCTTGTTGGTAGCATCTTAAATCTGTTTTTGCTTGTTAGCATTTTATAGTTTTATCTACTACACCCATCGGTATTTATACATGTTTTCTTTAAAAAATTATGTAACACTAATGTGAACAAAGTGTAACACTTATGTGAAAATGAATCCTAACCATTAATAATTCTGTTTTGCACTTAAAAAGTAGTCAATGCTAGCTGATTGCTTAATATTTTTGGACTATAAACTACTATGATCATCATGTAGATCAACTATGGCATCAAGTCAATCATCATCCACTGTAGTTAATGATATTGAAATTGAATCACCGAATTGTTGGTGTGGGTTGAAATCGCCATTAAAGATCTCCCACACCCACAAAAATCCTGGAAGGAAATTTTATGCTTGTCCGAATTATTACACGGTAATGAACCTCCCCTTTTTTGTATTGGTTTTGAAAGTAAATACAAAAATTTCCTGTAACTACTGATTGAAATTCTTGGATTGTCCACAGGGAGAACCAAGATGTCAATTCTTCATTTGGGAAGATATATTTCAATCAGTAGTACGTGAGAATGTAAACAGGACAAGAGAGAATGAACTTCGGAAGAGGGAGGATGCTTTACTGTTGCGTGAATATGAAGCTGAAAAAGAAAAGGACAGACTACTGGACAGAGAGCACATGGTTAACAAGCAAGAGGGCGAACTGGGAAGAAGGATATTAGAGAATAGGATTGGCCGTATTCTGTTGTGTATATTTTGGATTTTATCTCTTGTAAAATCTTGGTTCTAAATGTTCATGTATCGGATTAGTTTTAGATGTAAATGGCATTATCTTATCCTAAGCCAGATGTACAATTATGACAACTAGGTGTGGATATTATTTTTGCATGACACCCCGTAAGGTTGGCAAGATTTTTGGACTATTTTATCGCCTTGCCAAGATTATGTACTTGTCAGTATGATCTGGCTTTGTAATATCCACTGATTTTGAGTTGTTTTAGTAATTACACTTTGTATGCATGTCTTGTATCCAATGCCAATTGAATATTATGGAGTTGTGAATTAATTAAAATCTGCCCTTAAAAGCATGTTCTCTTTGTATAGGATTGGCCGGATTTGGGAATTCTTGGAAATGCAAATTGTCTATACCCATGGTCAACTCATCTCAATATTTTCTGCAAAATTTTGCCATTATATCTATGGACAACCTTGTTATATGAGGCAACCACCATAGCTGTTGTAATATCATAGGCAATATTATCAAATACATCTTTAGCTAAGTTGCAATAATATTGGAGTTATTGCAACTCATGAGCGATTTCTACACTACCTACTGCATTCAATTACTCCACCTCATATTACAATTTTTATATACAATCTGAATGCCACTTCATATAGTACCAACATTTACAAATACACAATTCATATTTTCATTTACAAATTCCTTTACAAAATACTTTTTCCTTTCAACTTCCTCTACAAAAGTTAGTTAAATTTCAACTCCTATGCCATAGCCTCCAAAATATTGGCAAACATACACATTCCATGGAGTTGAGTGGGATCATCAAAAATCACCTCCCATCATCTGCAAATAGTACCTGCAAGATATTAAATGAAAATATAAAAAATTACTAGTGTTCCGCCACATATATAATAAACTTGAGACAATAGAAATCGTTCATAACATATTAATTAGAAAGCACAATGGTTTCAGAAGTGAAGCTTCTAAATCCCATAAATTAAATATAAAACATATCAATGGTATGTTATGTTTCACTCCGTATGGGTCGGATGCCGATATAATATTCGCTACACTCCCCACATTTCAATGGTAGTAGACCAAGATGATGATGATGATCATCATTCTCTCCCCCCATAAAAAATTGCATGTGCACAATCACAAAATATGTTAATGAGCGAAAATTATGGTTACGAACATCAAGGGTGTTCTCAGATGTGCTAGTTATAAGTTGGATTATATATATATATATACACGCTATTTGAGGAAATTAAAATAAAGCAAACCTAGTAAAACATAAACCTGATAAAAATTGGATGCTACGTGATATATCTTTGTATTGCATAAAATTAAAATACATCTACTAGATTTCAAATGTGCTTCCCATAGTTGCTCAAATCAAGAGTAGAAGCCTCATCTTCCACCTCAGATGACACAAAATGCTGAGATATCCAAGATACACATACAGTATCCAATTCTAAGTATCATGGGGCAAGCTTGGCATAGCCTAATCACATGCAAAATTTACATATTACTATAATAGAGAAAAAGAAATGGTTTATTGCTGTAAAAAATAGGAAATCTTAACAAATTTGGAAATAACCTCACACCTGGTCAATTGATAGTGGCGTTTCTTGTGTTAAATTACTACACTGGGTTGGGATAATAACGTCGTCAACATTATGACCCACTTCTGACACCAGATGGTCGACATTATGTGGTTCGTCGTCAAATATTTTCCTCTTGATCTAATTTGGAAAATAGAAAATAACACAAATAACGAACCCATATGTATGCAATTAGTTTTCCACGAAATACAAGCGAGAAACCAAAACGTAATACCTGTTTCTTCTTTCTCTTCCCAGCAGCCTTCTCGACCATCGGGACCTTTCTTCGCGTTGGCGTCCTCCCTTTCCCCCGGACAACGTGTGGACTTAATATTTTCTTACCCTTATCAGCGTCCACATTCAATTTCAGCTTTGTTGAACAAGTGATAGGCTCTACTCCTACCAATTTCAGCTCAAAGTCATCCAAAAACTTAAAGAATGCATTTACATGCTCTTCATTCCGAGATACACGTGTGACAAATCTTATACATCTTTTAACAACTTCCTCATACCGACGTGCATCCGGATTGACCCGACAATCATCGTAGCTACTCTTAACCAGTGTGTATCTTCTCTTTGTATCTTTCCGCCATCGGTCCAACAAATATTTATCTGGCAAAGCATGAATGTACTTCATCTGACATACTTTAAATGAATGCCTACAAACAATTCCCCTCATCTCAAAGAGGGCGCAAGTGCATTTAACTTCGAATTCCTCTTCATTCAAATAAACTATGTACTTCAAAATTTTGGACTGGCCATCGGGGGTGGAAATTTCTTCAAAAACATCGAAGGTAGAAAATGCTGCCTTGTGTGCTGACAAGTGAAGGGTTACATAAAACCATCCCTATAACCTCTGCTTGGACCTCTTTAAATTTAGCATTCGTGTAACATGACTGAAACTGCATCTCAATTTTGAATGGGGAAACACAGGGAATTGTTTGGTTACAGGAATGGAAATCAGCTGTCGTCTCCGTCTCTACCTTCTTCCTCAAAGCATTGTCAAATTGATCGACAAATTCTTTTAATGTCGTACCGGAATGCACGAATCCGTCGAAGAAGGCGTTCATACTTTCAGACCGTTGGGTAGTACTCATACCAGCCCAAAATACACCTTTCAAATAAACTGGTACCCAATATGATCTCTCGGTGTACAACCCCTGCAACCATGCGTTATCAGTAAGAGCATAGTTATGCATTAGCTGCCCCCACTTCTCATCAAATTCTTGGCAAGTCTGTGAATCGTAGACTGCATTCTGAATGGCAGTCTTCAACCCATGGTATGCTGAGTGGGATCCCAATTTTTCAGGAAGTTTCCGCATTATATGCCATAGACAATATCGATGCCTTGTGTTCGAGAATACAATGGCAATGGCATTCTTCATTGCCCTGTCTTGGTCTGTTATGATGGCATGGGGTGTCCGTCCATTCATGCATTCTAACCATGCTTCAAACAACCATACGAATGTACTTGTATCCTCGCTTGAAATCAAGCCTGCCCCTAAAAGTATGGATTGTCCGTGATGGTTGACACCAACAAAGGGAGCAAATGGCATTCCGTACCTATTTGTGAGGTATGTCGTATCGAACGTGATCACATCACCAAAATACTCATACGCAGCTCGACTTCTTGCGTCAGCCCAAAAGACATTCCTAACTCTAAACTCCTCATCCACATCCATGACGGACACAAAGCCATCATTCATTTTCCTCATTCCCTTAAAATACTCGTTCAGTGCTTCCCCACCTCCTTTACCCATTCTCAAATGTCGAGCTCTGTCAATAAAATTTCTACAATCTTTCTCTTGGAAATCTAAGTTCTCATACCCCCCCGCATCAGTCACAAGTGCGTTGAAATTTTTATGCATCCGAATACCTGCTCTATCATTCAAGTCGAGCATCCTCTGACTGTATTCATCTAAATTTTTGTGAGATCTAAAAAATCTTGCTTTTTTAGGGCTAACAGTACTATGATTGTGAACAAGCTCGACACTGGTCACCACCCATTCCCCATTCACTAGGCGAGCATTAACCTTTGCCTTACAATCCGTTTTTGTCGTTGCTCGTGGTTTTGATAAGTTACGATGGCATGGATAGTATCTGCCGCCACGTGCACAGGCAATCGTCACATACTTTGCATTCCCATCTATATCTCTCTTTGTCCTTCTTATAATAACCCCAAAACCCTCTTGTTTGGCATATCGTTTGTAATAGAATAAAACCTCTTTATCAGACCCAAATTTCATACCAGCTTTCGGAGGCTCAACTTTATTATCTTCATCTAATACTTCAAACTGATCCTCCACATCTGGGGATAAACTTTTGTCAGGTGAAGTTTCTGAAAAGGAAATGCAAGAAGGTTAGGAAGCAAGATTTTTATTATGTAATATGATATACATAAAAATGTACCTCCAACATTCTTCTCACTTTCGACACTAAATGGCATAGTTGGTTCGTCATGTGGCATGGATGAATGCTGTATTTTGAATATTGTGTTATTCATTAAGGAAAATACGGAGGTACAACAAAAACCATAAAATAAATGACCTTAAATAACAACCTGCGTTGTATCTTCACCTACTCTCAGCTCCTCCAGATTAGTCGACGGAGGGTATGGCATGGTTGGCCCAAAGGGTGGCATTGCCAAATGCTGCAATTACATTCTTCATTACAATGAGTCAAACCCACGAAGGAAAAAAAACAATACCGACAACAATATAAAATAAAACGATACATTGAATATACAAAATAATATGACCTGGCTACCCCATGTATACGGATATGGATTTGGATATGTAGGCATCATATATGGCAGGTTATATGGATTTCCAATACCATGATCTCCCTACAATATACATACATAACTTGCATTAAATTAAAGATGCAAATAGTACGAGCGTTCGAGTTGACAAATTTCCAATTCTTGTATCATACCTGGGTCGATGTTGAAGGCATGGCTGGCCTACCAGTTTCCTCTTCGCCCATCACGCTATTTGAGGAAAGAGCTCCTCAAATACAGTATCTACTACACCCAAACTTAGTGGGCAAAGCTTATCTACCAAACAATTATGACCACATCTAACACCCTGCAGACACATAACGGTCCTTTCAACAGATCGATCTGTTTTGTGATAATTAGGGTTTGATCTCAACGCAGCAATTAGTGGTCTACACATATATATGACATTTAAATAAACAATTAATTAAGCATCTTGTATCTTTTGAAAACACATTACCCATGAACAATGAAGAAAAAGAATAAGATTAATAAGAAAGAAAAAGAAAAAGAATAAGAAGCGAAAGAAAATGAGAGAGAGAGTTAGAAAGATCAAGAAGAAAAAGAATAAGATTAATAATTTGAAAGGGAGGGCTGAAACCTCACAAGGCTGCATGGCTATAGATGAAGATGTAGTTCAAGAGATCTATCTAGAATAGAAAATTGTTGTCATTCAATTTATATTATGTCATCTTCAGTCATTTTCTTATCCATGATGAATTTTAACCAACTTTCTGTTTAAGTAATCGATATAGAAAACCATTGAATATGTTATAGATCAATAACTATAACTGATCATGACATGTATTTTAGAAAAATACACATAACATGTTCTTCTACCGTTGACACTTGATTTTAAAATTTTTAATCAAATGATATTACATAAACAGGCTGGATATGCAGATAAATTGGCAAACGTGTGGGAGAAGCTTGCTGAAGAAACAAGTGGGTATGCAAAAGATGGAAGCTAAAAATAAGAGTCTGTTGTTTTTCAGACTTTCCTCTCTACTTTCTTCTGTAGTTCATATATGTTGAGAAGTTGGAATATTCAACCAAGTTTCATCTCTACAAGTTGTGTTTCTTTTTTTGGGTTGGCCGTATCCTTCCTTCTCATTTCCTAATGTTTGAAATTTCTTTATGATCTTTTTTTTTTCCCCGAAAATTAACTGGCTCAATGCTTGAAGCTTTTTATGCTGGGGACGAGCTGATTTAAAAGGTGCTGGACATAATACACTACAGTGAATTTGCCAAGGCTTCTTCAACTACAATTCTGTTTTGATGGGGTAACTCGAAATAGACTCCCTCGAATTGGCAAGACAAAAGAGACCCTACCCTCCATCCAATAAATAGAAAAAAAAAATAACGTATATTTACAGACGCTAATGCAATTATCAATAAAAAAAAAAGTAATGTTCAAGAATGAAACAATCGTGGACTAACTACCAGTCTGATTATGAGCTACCACTCTAATCACTTGTTGAAGGGACTCCAGCTCCATCATCACTAGAAGTGGTAAACAAATGGGACACCATGACCAGAAATTGGAGAGAATCAGAGCGAAGAGGGAGAGAAAAAGGGAGGCTTGGGAATACGATTTCAACGTGGAGTTCTATTTATATCAACAACCAAAAAATCAGTGGCAAAATCACAGTTGCATACATACAACATCAACAACCCAAGAAAACCCAACAAAACACAGCTGCAACAAACATCGGTCCGCAGATCCATATCAGAAATAAACACAAAATCAGAGTAATGCTAAAAATGGAGTGATGAAACCTGGATATTCAAATAAAAACCCTTTCCTTTAATTTCTTACCCAATGTAAGACGACAAACGGTGGCTCTCTCTAGCTACAATGCCACCGGAAGACTTGAACCCGTGCAGGAATGGAAGTTAGAGAAGCCGTACGGAAATGGACAGAGTAGAGATGATCTTTTTCTTACACGGTGCCGAAATCATGACCCACGTTGCCGACGTCTTGGAGCAACTCGGTTCCGGAGTGAAGGAGCCACACGGGCCGACCAGAGGGTGACGCCGGCGAAAGAACACCAGCTGGGCGAGTTTGGAGGGAACGCCGGGGAAGCTTTCTGAAGAAGCAACTGAAGAAGAACACGCGGGGAGGATGTTTTTGTGGGGGGGGGGAGGAAATTGAATCATAACCAAAATACTAAACGCTGCCGTTTTGAATTTAAAAAAAAAAAAAAAAAAAACAAAAGCCACGTAGGCTGGAGTGCGGGTGTTGCATGAACAGTAGGCGGTTGTATAGATGAACTCATAGAAATAACCTTAAGATGGTTGCAGTGCAGAAGTAAAAATTTTAATAAAATTTAGAAAAATGATATTTATAGTAATGGAGTGTATAAGTATTACGTAATCTTTTTTTAAAAAATAAGTAAATATAGAATTTACATTTTTTACTAGTGCACCTTGATCTTTTCCAAAATAATTTTCTATATATAGTACATTAAATTTACTTTACATTAAAAATAATTTTATAATCTAACAGATCACATCAAACTACGAATTTATTTTTATAAGATAACTTCATAGCTAAAACAATTTTCTTACTTATATTGTAATAATGGTTGTATGTATCACTAAATTCTTCTTTTTAAATTTTTTTTCCCTTAAAGAATGATAATACACACCATTTTTTTATAATTCTTTGCATGACCCTATTTTAAATTGAAAAAATGATATATTCCATCATAATTTGTATAAGCGTAGCACATTTTAAGAAAAAAAAAAAAACTATGAGACCATAAGAAAAAAATTAGTTTTTAACTATGAACTATATTTTTTTTTTCAAAAAAGTGCATGACTCTTACAATACTCATGATTATATTTAAAATTATTTTTTAATAAAAGTTGAGAATATTTTTATAAAATAATATTATTTTATAAAAATATTTTTTATTTAAAATAAAATTACTTAAAAAATTATAAAAATAATTATATGTCCGAATTTTTTTAAAATTCAAATCCATAATATACCGTGCAGCCGGAACGGGGCACACGTGCCCTCTGATTGGTATGAATATAAAAATTTGACTAGTAAAAGTATTTGTAGACGATCTTTCGAAGTATAAAGTAAAATGATTTATACACAATATGTTTTTATAATATTTTATATAATTATATTTTAAATAAGAAATATTTTTTAAAAATAATTTATATGTAATATCATTTTATAAAAATATTCATATCTTAAAATATAATTATAAAATATGTTGTGAATATGTTTGAAGTATAAATATATATTGTAAAGAAAAAGAAGAAGAAATGCAATTAGTAGTTATATATTACCAAACATTGATTGGTTCTTATATAAGGATCATCGTGTTAATGTTGAGAGATACTTTTCTCTCTTGATCTAACGATCACTTGCCGGTCTGTCCTTTGTCCTGGCCGGCGGCCACTCTCTTTCTCGGTATACTTCTCTCTCTCTCTCTCTCTCTCTCTCTCTCTCTCTCTCTCTCTCTCTCTCTCTCTCTCTCTCTCTCTGTATGTTTTTTTTTTCTTTTTCCGGCTTATTATTACTAGGAAGATTTCACTTGAGCTTGATATGCAATTACAGGATAACATATAGTTGCATCCCAGTACTCGACATCACCAACAAGCAACCTTCTCTAACACAGCTCGCCGTCATTAACAAATCCTCCTCTAATATCCTCATCAGGTACGTAATTAACATTGAATTTAGAATATTAATTTAGAATTGATAGGTTTGATACAATAAGATAAATCTCTTTTATAACAAAAAATATTTTACAATTTACATATGCTTAAAGTTAAATTTTTCAGATCTATCCGTGGACTAATTAGCAGGCATTTTTTGAGCTCACAGGGCACTACTCTACTTTCAATGTAGACCAATTCGCCAAGAATTTTTTTTTTTTTTTATGATATATTAGTAGAGTTAAAAACTGCTTTAATATAATTTTTGGTGTTTTTTTCAGTTTTTGTATTTTTAATTTTGCATAGAAATCTAGGTAAATGGTTGGACGTATGGTTGATTATAGTTTTCTTTTTCTAAAAAAAAAAAAAAATTTAAAGATGTTTGTGTTGTAGTTGAATAATTTTTTGAAATTTTTTGAAACCAAGCATGCCACTCGATACTCTTCCTGCATGCGTTTTAATTATTCTTAGTAATTATGGAAGTAGACTATCAACTATTTTGAAAGAATACATCTGATGCCAGATTCCAACAGAAGCAATTAGATTATTATGGATGCGGAAGAAATTGCTTCTTCGATTCGAGGAAAGCTTTTCCAAACGGATCAGCTACCACCATCATCTCAGCACCGTCGTTCCATATTTAGAGTTCCAAATATGCTACGCAGGCATAATGAAAAGGCTTTCATGCCAGAAGTAGTTTCGATCGGTCCATTTCACCACGAGAATACGCAGCTACAAGCAATGGAAATTATTAAGCTAGATTATTTGAAATGCCTCCTCCGTCGAACAGGAACTGTGGAATTGGAGTGCTTGGTAAAAGCCATCGATACGATTGAGCAGGATTGCCGTAAATATTACGCAGAAGAGGTTTATCTTAGTAGAAAGGAATTCATAGAGATGATGGTGATCGATGGTTGCTTTATCCTCGAATTCCTCTACAGATATCAGCAAAAATGGAGGGGAACACAAGGAAAGGATGATCCCGGGTTTAAAAAATCATGGATGCCAAGGAAAATAATAGCTGACTTGCTCCTACTTGAGAATCAACTTCCATGGTGCGTGCTCGACTGTTTGTTCAACCTCATGCCCTCCTTAAAAACTACTGAAAAAGGGTGCTCCCGCCTAGATGATCTTGTCTCCTTTTCTTTTTTCGAGTATAAAATGTTCCCAGCACCTAACTCAGCGCGCAGTCATGAAAAGCACGCGCATTTACTCGATTGGTTCCGAAACTGTTTAGTTGGATCATGTACTGTAAAACGGCGTAATTGCTCAGAAGCCTTAGAGTGGAAACCAGTTAAGCCTGTGACAGAGCTTATCCTCAAGGATTCTAATTCTTTCAATTATACAAACAGTTATTGCTGTCCTCTCCTACAAGGATTCTAATTCTAAATCAGCCAAGTAATTTGGTTTATCACTGTGTGTATTTCTTTCGATAAGTAGGTGTGTGCAAGTGTGGATCCTTTACATGTTTGTTTTTGTCAAACTCGAAGTAATGCTATTTGTAATGTTTGTCGATGAAATTAAACAAAACAAAAAAAGTCGTATTACAATATTAGACATAATATCCATTTTTTATTTTATTTTATTACTAATGCCATATTAGACATAAATATCTAAATTCAAATGAAATTCAAAAATGACTTTAAAAATATCAAATTATAAACAAATAATTTTAGAAAACAAAAACTTAGATGACGAGCTCATTAGCCACCCCACAACAGCGGGTGGGCGGTTCTTCAACTAGCGGTGCCATCCCTACCATACATCATCATCATCATTATTATTATTATTATTATTATTATTAT